>JAXBDA010000372.1:0-90183 GCA_036023075.1 Gaultheria prostrata | reverse complement strand
TTTCTGTTTGTTATCCCATTAAAAAATTTACAATTTAACGCGATTGGAAAAAAATTTCAATACAAGGGTTATTTGTAACACCCCTTCTCATATGAGATGGGGCTTTCACATACACGAGAATCACTTACTGTACGGAATGACGTTGCAAATAACCGTTGTATACAAAAAAATAAAATTCCACAAATTGGTTCTCTAGTT
This sequence comes from Gaultheria prostrata, assembly GCA_036023075.1. Lineage (NCBI taxonomy): Eukaryota > Viridiplantae > Streptophyta > Magnoliopsida > Ericales > Ericaceae > Gaultheria > Gaultheria prostrata. The sequence goes on along the minus strand of JAXBDA010000372.1, from coordinate 89,985 downwards.
GTGAGAAGTTATTTCAAAGAAAATGCTAGCAATTGTTTCAAGGAAAAGTGTAAAAATCTAGTGAAGTGTTTAAAATTACCTGAATTGAATAGAACTAGAGGTGCAAACGACCGAGCTGATCGAGAGAATTCGAGACTCAGTTTGTTAATACTCGGTTCAGCTCAACTCACTTGTGATCGAGCTGAGGTCAAACTCGAGTATTAGATTGGTGTATTAATCAAGCCGAGCTCACTACTCTAAAGTTCATCTCGGCTTGGCTCAACTCGAAAAAGCTTGGCATAAAGGCTTGCTTAGTAAATGAATCGGGCTCAGTTTGTTAAGGGCACGGTTTCGAGTTTCAATCTCGCTAAGTAAACAAGCCGAACTCAAACACTTCAAAGCTCGGTGCGACTTTGCTAGTTTGCCCTCCTAGGTAGAACAGGTGAAACATGCGTCAGTTCGGGGACAGGAATTTTGACACAAAATGTACACCACCTTGTGTGAGGCCTATTTGGATTTTGAAGGCCCTCCAAATGATCAAAGACGTTTAATTTATTTAAAATATGTTATTAGAAATTAACTCCTTCGGATATCGGTAAGAACTTGATCGATATTTATCCCTAAATTTGACAGGATAAAAACCGAATGAACTGATCTAGCCGAATGAGTTGATTTTTTTACGGAAACTCTTAAAAATAAATTTTAAACAAATTGAACGACTCCGATTTTTTTTGTGTCAAAATTTGTATCTCCGAAACCGGCCTCATACATAGATCACATGCATGATACGAGGCTAGAAAGAAAGATTTGGATCATTAGGGTAGGTGCAGGACCTGTATAACATCACAGGCCATGTCTAAAGACATCAAACATTGGAGGGTCCAAAAACAGTTGGCCTTGAGATCCTTGAATTACCTATGATTGTGACAATGTACCTAAATTTGCATGTTTTCAGTCTTGTATAAACAAAAACAAAGATGATACATTGAGACAGGATGTCAGGATCAGTCTCCCGTCCAGTTAATGTTGGGTTAAGTTTAGTGTTTGGGGCTATTTTGGGCCCATCCCGGTTCATTACAATATTCGGAATCGTTCATTCTATAGAGTTCGCCAATAATGCCGTTCGCGTAAAATATTATCTTGATCGGACATCGATAGATATATATACCTGCAAAAATAATTTGAAACTAAAATTATCCATATAAAATTATACAAATCTGTTTTGTTCATCTAACTGCATATCAATCCTTATCGATTGTAAGGACCACAGACAGAGTTCTTGCTTTTAGCCTACCATGTAGGGAAGAGGTATTTAAATGTTTGAATTTAGGTTACATAAATTGATTGAATATGGTTAAAGTCGTACGCATGCCTATGTTAGGTTTAAGGGTCCGTCCGCCATGTCCAACATAGATTAACATCGTTTAAGAGAAAAATAATGTTCATATTTCATGTTTAGGCTTTCGTATTTCTTTTAAAATTCGCAAAAGTTATCATTAGAGCTTCAAATTTCTGTTTGTTATCACATTAAAATTTTTACAATTAAACGCGATTGGAAATTTTTTTCAATACAAGGGTTATTTGTAACACTCCCTCGCATATGAGATGTGACTTTCATATGCATGAGACTCACTTATTATGGGATGGCGTTGCAAATAACCGTTGTATTCAAAAAAAAATTCCACGAATTGGTTCTCTAGTTGTGAGAAGTAATTTCGAAGAAAATGCTAGCACTTGTTCCAAGGAAAAGTGAAAAAATCTAGTGAGTGTTTAAAATTACCTGGATTGAATAGAACTAGAGCTGCAAACGATCGAGTTGTTCGAGACCAACTCGAGACTCAGCTCGTTAAAACTCGGTTTAGCTCGACTTACTTAGTGATTGAGCTGATCTCGAACTCGAGTTTTAGATTAGTGTATTAACCAAGGCAAGCTCACTACTCTAAAGTTCGGCTCGACTCGAAAAAGTTTAGCATAAAGGCTTGCTTAGTAAATGAACCGGGCTCAGTTCGTTTAGAGCTCGGAATTTGAGTTTCAAGCTCGCTAAGTAAACGAGCAAAGCTCAAACACTTCAAAACTCGACGCGACTTTGCTCGTTTGCCGTCGTAGATAGAACAGGTGAAACATGCGTTGGATTTCAACGTCTTTACCATGTGCACTTAATTAATACTGTATTGTTTCCTTTATTGAAAATTACTACATTGATTATCCAATCAAGTCATCAACTACCACCCATAAGCCCAGGGGCTCAATGTGTGAAATACCCAGTTGTGGGTAGGGGTGTAAATAAGTCGAGTCGAGTTTTTTAGTGTTCAAACTCGAGCTAAAGTAATTTACTTTAACAAGCCTCATTAAACGAGCTGAGTCTTTTTATGAGCCGAACTTATACAAACGAGTCAAGCTTTAAATACCTCATTTAATAAGCCGAGCCACGAGCTACTCGATAACCGTTTGCAGTTCGTTTGCAATCCACGTGTGGGATGTTCTGATAGACCCACCACCTAAAAAGTTTTAACCAAATATTCCATGGAATTCAAGTGGAATCTTCATTAGCCGAAAATGCTATCGAAGTGGTAAAAGATGGAAGAAAAGGTTCTCAGTTCAACAAGGCTCCTTTCCCATGTAAATTCCTTTACATGTGGGATTATTCTAGTATAAAGAAAATCTTGATTAGTCCCAAAGTGAATTACTTGTGAAAGTTATGCAAACAACGAGGTAAAGATAAAAGCGTAAGATTTAAAAGGCCCTTTTAGAGGTGTTTAATATTCTGGAACACAACCATGTGATGCTCCGGAGCACTTCACAACCACGTAATCTTTTGAAGGCCATGACAAATGTATGAATCTCACATAAATATGTGATTTTAGAGTGGTTCGGAGCACTACGTGACGGTACTCCTGAAGCTGCACTAGCTTTACAAAAAATTCAAAGATAACTGAGAATTCTATGAAGAAAAAGGAGGTAAGTGAGACAAAAAGATAGTAATCCTTTCATCGTCGGCCAAGACCCCTATCCCTTTCAGTTTGCAAGTCAATGACAAATTTTTATAACTCTAATTTTATTTAATATTTTTTTGTCTAATTGTTAGTTTCATGAATATCTCAGAATTAATTAAGGTGCAGATGAATTGATTGAGACAATGAGACACCAAATTGTTAAAAAAAGAGGGAAATTAACGATTTGAATCGCATTGTGACTAACTTTTCTAAAAAGACTCTTTCAAGAGGATTCGGGGATCTTATATTGCATTTTTCTGTAGTGCCTATCCAAACTATTCAACTTGGCAGTCAATAGTTCAGATTTGTTTGTTAACTATTATCGTTGAGAGTCATTTGCGAATCTTTTTTTTTTTTTGAACTACTGGAAAAGGGCGACCAGCGTAGCAACCCCCATGAGAGTGACCATTGGGGTTCCCGACCAGCTGTGGAATATCCGGTTGAGTCATAGCTACTGTCCGAATAAGACAAGCCGTCACCACAGCACCACCTAGGAGACTAGTTGGCCAAAGGTCTTCCTTGCAAGTCCACACAAGTCCCAGCAATGGTAAGGGAGAGATTTGAAGCTGGGTGGTCCATGCACAAGGAGAGAGGAGAATCTTATCCCACTCACTTTGATCAATTAAGCTACAACCTTAGTGGTAGTCATTTACGAATCTAAATCATCGATTAGAGAGATGAACGGTGCATAATTGCAAGGAAAAGGTGGATAGGGTGTGATTGGGAGGGATGAAGCAGCCGTGCAAGATAAGATAAAGGGTGGGTAAAGGGGGAGAATTTTCTGGGTAGGGCCAAACAGGGCACGAAAGCCATCGAGAAGTGGATGGACACACGTGCACCCATTGACAAAAACAAAAAGCCTTTCTCGGTAAACCCCAATAATTAATCTATCTACTTTCCCAACTAACTAGTACCCCACTTTTATTAATTGCTTCTTTATATTATCATAATCTACCTTTACAAATTACTCCATTATTATGATCCCAGTAATAGGACAAAACTACCCTTTGGGGTCCCCACTGCAAAAAAAAAAAAAAACACCAACCTTTCCATAACATCTTCATGAATAGTAATTGAGACCCTCCATTGCAATTTGAATTTAATCTTGTTCAACGAGTTACTTGTTTTTGTCAATGCTATGCTGCTAGTTTTTAGAAAAAATAGTTTAAAAAAAAAATCAAGACAGGTCATTCTCTCACAATATATCACATAAAAATCGTGAAAAGCTAGTTTTAAAACAAAACTGCTTAGTGGAACACTCCCAGTGTTGGGTCTTTATGCAGTTATACCGAACTCATGTAAGTATTTTGTTTTTATGTGATTTGGTTCCCCGTGTTAACAATCATGTGTCCGCCACTATACCAAAGTGTACAAGTTTGTTTCAATTAATTGTATAGCTCTTCACAAAACAAAACAAAACAAAAATTTATCTAGTTGATCCATATTGGGAGTTCGTTTAGTTATCGTTGTTTATAAACTAACCGATAATTTTTTTAATTGTTTCGTGTCACTGTGCCAGAATCTAGATACAATCAAGTTTCGACAATCACCGACATGGATGTATTTGGCTAGCTTTATTACTTGGATTTTACTTTTGTTTGATTCCGAAGAAATACATATAATCATAAACTAACAACAAAATATTATCCATATATACTAATACCATAATTTTGAGGGAAATTTTCTTCGGAATTTTCACAAACAAAAGTTAGAAACATGTACTAGATTTAGATGGATAGTTGGGGAGTGTGCAGGGGCCCGGGTCTTGGGTCCCGAGTCCCGCTTGCACCTCGTAGGTCTGCCCTTACTTTGGTACAACTTATTACCATATGTCATTGTTCTGTAATTGTTCCTACTACGTGCATTATGTGCATTACAAAACAATTGAAGGGTGCCAAAAAAAAAAATAAGTTGTATTTCTGGTACAGGGTTATTCACGTAATTTCACCCTAAAAAAAAAGTTGTATTTCTGGCACAGGGTTATTCACGTAATTTCACCCTAGCACTCCTGATTAGAAAATCATAATTAATTAAGCTCTACTAACCACCTCATAAGCTCCAGTTTCCGATAAATTTACATGAAAGTGAAATCTCTCAAGTCATCGCTGTGCTTGACCCCAAAAGCGATCCTTACTTTTAGAGAGAGAAAGAAAATCCAGAGAGAGAGAGAGATCTGATTTCAGATTTGGCGCTATACAAATCGACATTTTCCCCTTTTCTTCATCATTCGTGTTCAATTTCTCTGATCTTCTCTTTCATTTTCCCTGCTTATTTTCCTCAAGGAAAGTTGCAGCCTTTCGATGGTGTGAGATTTGATCAGTTGAACTCTGATCCTTCGGTTATGAAAAGTAATCGTAGCGTAAAATTAGGTTACTAATTGTTAGATCGAGAAAAGAGAGATGAACAACAACGCTCTGGATACTATAAGCGCAGCTGCGACTGCGATTGCATCAGCTGAGAATCGTGTGCCTCAAGCTTCAGTTCAGGTAAACTATTTCGATTCGAGGTCGTTCAATTCGCATTGTTTTAGTATGATTTGGGTTGCTTGTTTTGTTTGTCTCATTTGCTGATCACAATTCGATTGGAATCGAATGTTTCGAATATGGACTCCCTGAAATCTGATGATTTGGATTTTAGATCTGTTCTGTTTTATGTCCTCGTTGTCCGTTGATCGTTTCCGTTTGTTTGGTTTGGTTTGGTCATGGAATTTATGTTTTCTGTTGAACTTTTAAAATTGGGTTTCCGTAAGCTTCCCCGCTAGTGACGGTTGGATTGGTCGCTCCTAAACTGGCCTAGATTCTTGAGTTATCAAAAAAATAAAAAATGGTTCTTAATGAGATTCTTGTATATCGGTCTTGGGGAAAGTTGACTTGTAATTATGAGCAAGTTTATGGATTTAGCCTTCGCTGGATCTGAAGCTTCAGTTCTCTTCTTTTATTAAAGAGATTTAGATTTGTTCGTAAAATAATTTCCAGGCTGTTATCGTATGGATGATGAAACATTTTAGTGATTTGGTAGAAGTTTCTCATAATGATGGCCCGGGTTCTGAAGTTCCACCAAATTTATGTGATAATTTTGTCAATTTCGCAGTAAGTCTTTGTAGGAGTATCATAACTCCCCTCCCATGACAGTCGTTGCTTACATAATTTGAAACTCGGTTGCATTTGCGTATTTACCATGTTCTGAATGATTACCATAGGGGATGGATTTTACCCGGAGTGACAACGATGGGTATGATGCTACTTTGTTAAGAAGTGCCTAGACTTGTACTTCTGCAGCAAATTTGGTAGTTGCTACTTGCTATTGTCGTAATTTTCTTTACCTTTGCTTTCTCATATGGTTCGGTTTTAAGAAAAGTCACTGCTACTATTTATGGCACACTTGCAAATACGGAGTCAGTATTCTGAAATGAGAATTTTTTTATGGAGTCAGTTATTGCTGACCTGAATTCAAGTTTTGAATACAGTTTATTTTGCTCAAATTTTTACTGTTATAAGTTTTCTGCACATGATTGTGGATATAATCTTGGGAAAACTGAAAGTTTTACATTTTTCTCCTATAGGTTATTTTAGATGTTATGTTGCCAATCTTCCATGCCTTCCCAGCAAAAAGAAAGGCTAAAACAGTCAACCAGATTACTTCCCATTTGATGATCAATTTGGACTTTATTATACTGACCTTCCCTGAGATACTTGATGATTGGAAGGACCTCCTTGTTATTTAAATATCACTACCATATTTTCTTTGTCTTTGTCTGACTTTTTAGACAAGTACCACCTTCCGTTTTCAGCAAGGAATGTCTGACATTCAATTGACAGGGCGTAGTGGTGCTTGGGCAGAGATAGATCAAGTGCCTGTCTGCAGAAGTGGTTCTTATCAGAAAAAAGAGATACAGATAGAAGTTGAATAAAGATGGAATTTATGATGAACACAAAAACGGTAAAATACGAGAGTTGCATCCAAGAGCTGCAGCGTTTGAGAGGCACTAGATAGCAATATCGGTACCATAGATGTTCTTTAGATCACATCCGACAGACGATAGACCTCCTGATTAGGGATTTTTTTGAGTTTTATCTAATGTGGAAAATGTCTGGTCTGAAGCATAAAAGCAATGAAACTCCAAAAGTGGAGACTAGGTGCTTAATAAGTTGTAGCAACGAAATGCATGTGCAATAAATGTTGCTTTGTCATTCATCTGGTAACTGGTTGTTCAACTCAATCCTTCTGATACCAAACACTACTGCATACTTGACTTACTCTACCATTCCGTCTTTGTTTTGCTAAATGGTATAGTAATACAACACAGCTACATCATCATTTCTAGTGGTATATCATGTAATTTCATGACCATAATCTTACTGCATGTACTATGACAACTGAGATGACTTTGACTTGCAATAGTGTTCCTGCAATATGCTAAACAAAATTAACAGTGTTCCTGGAATAAATGTATAGCATAACTCTCAGAATCATTGGTCATTTGTTATAATGCAGAAACGAAGATGGGGAAGCTGCTGGAGCATATACTCATGTTTTGGGTCTCACAAGCCAAACAAACGAATTGGGCACGCCGTTCTTAGTCCTGAAACGACAGTTTCTGGAGCAGCAGCTTCTGGAGCTGAAATTCCACCTCAAGCACCTGCTTTCATACTCCCCTTTGTTGCACCTCCCTCCTCTCCTGCATCTTTCCTTCATTCAGAACCTCCTTCGTGTACACAATCACCAGCTGGCTTAGTATCCTTGTCTGTATCTGCCAGCATGTATTCCCCCGGTCCTACCTCCATCTTTGCTATTGGACCTTACGCCCATGAGACCCAGCTAGTCTCACCACCGGTCTTTTCCACCTTCACCACTGAACCATCCACTGCTCCTTTTACTCCCCCTCCCGAGTCTGTCCAATTGACTACACCTTCATCTCCCGAAGTCCCGTTTGCTCGGCTCCTTGATCCCAATCACCAAAACAATGAATCTGGTCAGAGATTCTATCTGTCCCATTATGAATTCCAATCTTATCTTTATCCTGGAAGTCCTGTGAGCCACTTGATCTCACCCAGTTCAGGTATCTCTAATTCAGGCACCTCATCTCCTTTCCCCGATTGTGAATTTACTCCTGGTGGTCCCAAGTTACAAATTGGGGACCCTCCCAGGCTTTTAAACCTTGACAAGCTGTCAGCCCGCGGATGGCGATCCGAGCAAGGATCTGGGTCCTTGACCCCTGATGCTGTGGGACCCAAATCTCGGGACGGTTGTCTTCTGGATCGTCAAAATTCAGACATTGCACCGCTGTCAAATCTATTCAATGGGTGGAGATATGCTGAAGCTATTGTCGATCATAGAGTGTCTTTTGAGGTTACTGCTGAAGATGTAGTCAGATGCCTGGCAAAGGTGCCATCTGTGGCCAGGCCTGTATCACCATATCTAGAAAATGCAGAAATTTCTGCTGATAAGGATGAGCCCATTGATCATGGAGCCCATCCCGGTGAAATGTCTGACGATGCCACCGAGAAAGCTTCAGGGGATGCAGAGGAAGGACAGCGGCCTCAGAGACATCGCTCTATTACACTTGGTTCTGTTAAAGAATTCAACTTTGACAATGTGGATCGAGGAAACTCAGACAACCCTACTATTGGCTCCGATTGGTGGGCCAATGAGAAGGTAATTGGGAAGGAGCATGGGCCCAAGGACTGGGCTTTCTTGCCCATGATACAGCCAGGTCAGGTGTGAGTTAACTGATATCATATGAGCATCAGAAGTTCCGGGGAGCACAAATGAAGCCTTAGCTTGATTTTGAAAATTCCAATCCACCGGGTAGCCATTTCTTGACCATATTTGGATTAAATAATGGCAAATTGTGTTTCTCAAAATGGAAAAGATATTTTGCTGCGGTGACTACTACAGGAAGGCTGTTTTTGAGAACTTCATCACCTGGAAAACATAGCAGGTACTGTTTTATTAGGATCAGTACGCATAGTTCATCATCCTTTTTTTCCTCCTCTAGGCAGAAGGATATTTAAGCTAACTGCTGTATGAAATATATATCTTCGTCTTTTTTTTGTTTTGTTTTGTAAAATAGAACATATATTAGAACATGGGAAATGGTACATTGATGTTGCTGATGATGACAATGATAGGGTCGAGATTTTAGACTATTCTTAAGGAAATTGAATAATACCCTTGTCACTTGTGGCCTGTACAAAATTGAAGTTTCCTTGTTTACCTCCTGTTTCTTCTGAAATTTGCCGGCAAAGAGCTTTCTGTATCTCCTTGAAAGGTATTTGGAGTTTGGGTTTAACTAGTCAAAGCACTTAACCTTTCATCTTTTCTTGAGTGGAAAATTCTGAATTGGTGATCAGTGAAATATTTGGCATCTTCCGTGGTCCCATACGAGGGAAATTGGTGAAACCGTTCATGAATTGAAGAATGGGGACCCTATTTGTCTGAGATATGTTGTTTTAGCAGGAACATCAGGACCATTTCTGTGCACTAGAGTAGCTGAAAGAGATGAAACTAGACTTGTCCCTCTATATGTCTTCGTGTAATTGACCTCATGTGGGTACGTAGCAGATACACGCAATGTGACACGGACACCTCAACATGTTGATATTCAAGAAACGCAGGACACTGCACGCCTGCTGCACGTGGGAAGTTTGTGCTCTTACAAGTTTATTTTCTCTATATATCTGTTGGACAATGACCTAACATGAGAATCATCACATCGCCAAACTGATTAGCTAAGACGAATTGAAAACGTATCGGACACACTTTAAGAAATGTCCAAATAGCATAGGTGATAGACATGGGCAGGGGCGGGCACAAGGGGGTGCCCGAGCCACTGCACCACTCCAAATATTCTTGCGTATTGTATTAGTTATTTAAGGTAATTTGGAAAAATTCTACGGGATTGGCCTCTGCAATTCCCGTGGGTGAAAAAAAAATCTCAAAACTCCTATATACGTATGGGGAAAAAAATCTTTAAATTTGTAGTTATCAACTACTTTTTTATCGCGTGTATAAAATTACATTGAAATTACGTATGTACATAGTATAATGTAGTCTCTTCCTCTGAGAGAATATACTTTTGTTATCAATATAGAAATACATGTAATTCGGGTCTATGCTATGTACAAATTCCCCTTCCGCCACTAGACACAGGTATCCGACAGGGGTATGGCTGCTTCGTAGAAGTGTCTGTTTTCTTAGCCTTGTCGATTTTTAGCAATCAAGCAGATATTTACTTCTCCAAGCATGTAGCCTTCCGTATCCGATGAATCTATATTTCAACACGAATTACGCACTCAAATCTGAACAAGATATTTACTACTTCTCCAAGCATGTAGTCATCCATATCCGAGGAATCTATATTCCTAACACGATTACTTACTCAAGTCTGAAAAAATAAATTGTTCACATCAAGTGACCAAACTTGAGCAGCTGAGCCTGATAATGCATAACATGTCTCGTTAAGTGATTTATTGGGAGCACCAGATAACTATGTCGCATAGTACTCCCCGGAGATGTTAATTTACGGTTGATAGCCAAATACTCTTTGGACCAAAGAAAGTGTTGAGTGGTTCAACGCGCGTCATGCCTTTGTTTTTACAGATCGTGCACCTAACGGTGCTAATTCGGTAAGTTGGGACCACATTAACCATATCACACGTAAAAGGATTGATTATATTTACCGAAGTTCTACTTTCAAGGCCCACCCATAGGAAAGTAACGAGTTAGGGCAAACTTTTTAGGGACTTTTTGGTTTGGTCTTATTTTTATCCTCCTAATTTTTACAAGAAATTTGGGAGGGAGAGCGTATAGCATCATGTACAAATTGTCACCATCCTCAACAACCCTCTTTATAGTTGACTTCATCATTTTTTTTTATATATTCTTTAGCCAATTTATCTTTTACATATTTTAATTGTATTGGCTGATTAGTTATCGTTCATATTTTCTATCACCGTCTGTTGTCTCATCTTATTATTATATCTAGTTGCGTCAATCTCCTCAGTCATCGTCATTATCAGTTATTATTATTATTATTATTATTCTAGTTGATATTTATCACCTTCTTTTTTCAAACATAAAAGTCATTTATGCATATATAGAGTTCATCAAGTTATGAAAGACAAGTAATATTCCATAGTAAGCACATTATCGCGAGTTGTGTAACACCCACCCAACTCATTTTTTTGAGCAAGCAAAGATCATCCCAACTCATTAAATGAAAAAACAACTTCACTTTTTTCTAGTACATTGTGAGTGATATAGAACATGTAGGGGGTTGTGTAATACCCAACTAACTTCACTTTTTTCTAGTACATTGTGAGTGGTATAGAACACGTAGAGAGAATCTGAATGACGCTAACGTATCAAAATGAAAAATTTGTATTCATAGATTTTGTTATGCAGATATGAACAAATGTGTTTTGACCTGTTCGATTTATACAAGCTCTATAAAATAATGAGAAATTTACGTGCATCTTACGATTATGAATATATTTGTGCCTGTTAACTGTTCATGGAAATCTGTGCATCTTGCGTTGTTCTAACAAAAAGGAATCCCATATGGAACTCAAAGATTCTGTCCAAGCCTATTGTGGGCTTTTTTTTTTTACCTAATCAATGATTGGAATTGTTCACTTTTTAGAACACCTAAGTTTGTGAAAACCATCAACCAAGTTAAAAATCTTAGTATTTTTTTTTTGTCATATGATTTAGGGGGCTTTTTGGTTTGGTCTTTTTTTTTTCCTCCTAATTTTTACAAGAAATTTGGGAGGGAGAGTGTATAGCATCATGTACAAATTGTCACCATCCTCAACAACCCTTTTTACATATTTTAATTGTATTGGCTGATTAGTTATCGTCCATATTTTCTATCACCATCTATTGTCTCATCTTATTATTATATCTAGGTTGCGTCAATCTCCTCGGTCATCGTCATTATCAGTTATTATTATTATTATTATTCTACTGTAGTTGATATTTATCACCTTCTTTTTCCAAACATAAAAGTCATTTATGCATATATAGAGTTCATCAAGTTATGAAAGAGAAGTAATATTCCATAGTAAGCTCATTATCGCGAGTTGTGTAACACCCAACTCATTTTTTTGAGCAAGCAAAGATCATCCCAACTCATTAAATGAAAAAACAACTTCACTTTTTTCTAGTACATTGTGAGTGATATAGAACATGTAGGGGATTGTGTAATACCCAACTAACTTCACTTTTTTCTAGTACATTGTGAGTGGTATAGAACACGTAGAGAGAATCTGAATGACGCTAACGTATCAAAATGAAAAATTTGTATTCAAAGATTTTGTGATGTAGATATGAACAAATGTGTTTTGACGTGTTCGATTTATATAAGCTCTATAAAATAATGAGAAATTCATATGAATATATTTGTGCCTGTGAACTGTTCATGGAAATATGTGCATCTTGCGTTATTCTAACAAAAACGAATCCCATATGGAACTTTTCGATCCTGTCCAAACCCACTGTGGGCCTTTTTTGGACCCAATCAGTGATCGGAATTGTTCACTTTTTAGAACACCTAAGTTTGTGAAAACCATCAATCAAGTTAAAAGTTGTGTGTTTTTTTTCCCCCTTTTTTGTCATATGATTTATGAACCTATTTTTACCCCAACTCCATCCCAACGAATCACAATGGGGTATCAAACTCCTCTATCAAACTTCCCTGGATATGATTTGAACCCGCAACCTCATAGTACTAAGTACTGTTTCACAACCACTAGGCTGCTAACTACCTTGAATTTCGTTACATATCTTGTTTTATGAATATCAATTGTATTTTCAAAACATATTTATTTTGCAAGAAAATGAGAATGAAATTAGAAAAAACACTACTCAGAATCCAGTTTTCGTAACATAAATATATGTTTTAAATATACCAATTAATACTTGGTGAACAAACTAATTTTTAGCATGGTTGTTACTTCTCATGTGTTCTGAATAGTAAATAATCTCTATCATTTAAATTTCCTGTTATCACAAATTGACCCTAAACTTTGTTAACAAGTGGAGCTAGGATCATAGCGCCGCGGCAACGGATCCAGTAGTGGCCTAGCATCCACGGGATTCAACTTCTTGCTGCCGGAACTCAATCACAGACTCTCAAATCATAATAGATCTCATGCTCCCATCTTCATTGGCACAATTAGCACTGCAAATAAGCCGAATCGAGCCGAGTTAGAGGGCATTTAGGTTTCATTTGTTTAGTTTTTAAATAAACTCGAGTTAAGACCAATCTCAATAAAAATTTGACGAGCTGAGCTTGCTCGAACTTGTTCACAATTAAAGGTATATATTTATACTCTTATGTCAAGAACTTCAATAAAAAATTTATTTTGTATATAAATAAGTAATACATACATGTATAAAATTATAAAATCATAGTAAAATTTAAGTTTATACATGAAAAAGTTTCATGATGTACATGTAAAAGTTTATACATATTCAAGCTTATATGTGATATTTTTATGATATATATATATATATAAGATCCCCTTCTAATAAGGGGCCCTTATGGAACTTTACCATAAGGACCAAGCCAATTTTCGTGTTTCCGGACCTAATTTTGACGATCCAAACCGTTCAATATTTTTAAAACGTGTTTTTAAGGGCCCTCGCTTGAAATCTTAAAAAAAAATACCCGGAAGGGCTTGATCCGATCAGTTTTTGATAAAAACGCTATATATAACGTTTTTATCAAAAATTGATTGGATCAAGCCCTTCCGGACATTTTTTTTTTTATGATTTCTTACGGGGGCCTTTAAAAACACGTTTTAAAAACATTGAACGGTTTGGATCATCAAAATTTGATCCGGAAATGGGAGGTCCTTATGGTAAGTTCAATAAGGGGCTCTTATTGGAAGCTCCTTGTATACGTTTGACTCATTTATCAAGCTGAATACTGACAGGTTTAGATTTGACTCATTTATCAAACAAGTCTAAACTTGAGGTTCAGGTTCAGTTTATTTAGTACTCAAATTGAACTCAAACAAACTATTATCGAGTCGAGCCTCAGATAGTTACAACTCGGTTCATTTGCAGCCAATACACAACAAGTTGCATGTCAATGTGAAAGATAATTTTTTGCAAATGTGAAAGATAATGTTGACGACTTCGGGTTCTCCCCTTTACTAAAGTGGATCCAAAAAGCACCTGAACGATCCTATCAAATTCTCAATCCCCCCCCCCCCCCCAAATACTCCATTTGTCCCAATTTGTTTGCTCGGGAATCCCCTAATTTACTGAGTCAGAGTCAAAGGCTTTAAAAATGCGCAATTTTTAATCTTACCCTTCAAAGCTTGGATGAGAAATGAATTCAGCACTCCCCTTTTGTAAATTTTTTGCCTCCAGCTAGATCTGTTTGGAATTTTTTTTGGCTCCAACTGAATATACTAAAAAATATTATCGTCTCTTATTCACAAACCAACAATCCCACTATATAAGGAATCTCTTCGAGATTTTTTCTCCCCTACAAATTCTATCCCTGGCAAAACCATTCCTATTTTATCTCCTCCAAATTCTTATTCACCAACCAACAATTTGTGTCAAGTCCGGATAGGAACGTTATCGATCTTAGATTTTTTTTCGAGCAATTCAGTCTTTACAGCATTAAGAGGCACCCACAATGGTTGATGAGCCGGTTGCCAATATAGAGAAATCCTTCGAAGAACTAACGTCACAAAATCTCAATAAGATATTTTTATCTTTGCAATCTTGCATGATTGAGGTGATGAAGAATTATGGAGGAAACAACTACAAGGTGTCGCACCAGCGGAAAAGCCGATTGATGAGCTATGGTAATCTGCCTTCTCAAACCCTTTTGAATTACACATTGTGGAAAATGCTCTGTCTCATCTACAGGATCAACCCTTTAATTAAGTCAGGTTAGTTATTCTTCTTCTTTTTTCTTTTTCTTTTTCAATGATAACAATCTGTACCATTTTTTTCTTTTTATTTCGAGTTATATCCAATCCAAGTTGATCACAATATTCTTTTTTCTTTTTATTCAGGTGAATTCTCCACGACTTTTGGAATTTTTTTGCAAGGTCTCCAATTTAGACTTCTTTGATGGCTTATAAAGAGAAGCGACTTTTTTTTCCCCGTATTTTGTTTGAATAGGAAAAATTGAACCTCATGCTTTTCTTTTTGTTTGGATGCTCAATTGAATATGTCAACCCTTGTAAAATTGTTGGAAATTCAATGTAGTGATTTACTTTTTGTATGTTTTTGCTTTTTCAAAGTGATTTCCTCAATGCAAAAGTGAAAAGGATTGAAAAGGGTAGAATGAGGAGTTTGTCAAAGAGTCCCGTTAGGGATACAACATTTTCGTATACACCAAATGTACACTGCTTTTGGGGGACTTTTTCCCACACAAATGATCGGAGCTGCTCAATATTCTTAGAACACTTTTTTAAGGGACAATATTAAAAATTAGCTCATTTTAACATCGGTAAGGCCTTGATCTATTATTTGCTCAATTTTCTGTTAGTGAACTTGTCTAGTCGATCGAGTCCTTACCGATGTTAATATGAGCTAATTTTTAATAGAGACACTTAAAAAGTTGTTTTAAAAATATTGAGCGGCTCCGATCATTTACATTGGACCTCAAAATGAGTTCCATGGAAGCGGTATAAATTTAGTGTCAAAAACTGTTTTAACATTAATATTTGCCTAATTTTATTGTGTCAAATCTTTACAGTCGCAAAATAAGCTTGCGGCCCAGTCCAGTGAGACTAGGGTCCGAGTTTCGGCAAAAACGGCAGAAACATTTGGAATTAAGAGCTATGAATAGCTTTAGACCCCTTCTGAACTAACTTACTGGCTACTCCACTAATCCTTTGTATATTGAATGTCAATTTTTTTTTTTTTTACTGTATATGGTCTATTGTGGAATGCTCGAATGAATTTATTGACCACACACCGGTTTTGACCTTCTAGAAGCCCTCCACCTATTTCGGTATTTCCTCCCTCTCCTTTCAACCACAACTCCAGGCTGTTACACACACGACACCTATTCTTCCTCTGTAGGTTTGCTTTTCTCATTCTTGCAAATTGGAACTTATCCCAATTCTTGGGTTAGTCCAATTTGTTTCTTCTACCTTTCTCTTAATTTCTGAAGTAAACCTCTGGTATCTGTGGTTCATTCTTAATCAGGGCTGTGTTTAGTGCCTCCTTCCTTCACTTGAGTTTGTTTTGATTCTTCAAATTTCGACCAAAAGTGGGATCTTTGCAGTTGCAGGTACCCAATTCTTGGTTTTCTTTCTCCTACTCTTAATTTCTGAAACTTCTGGTTTCTGCCCAAATTGGGATCTTGTCAGGTACCTAATTATTGGGTTTGTCCAATTTTTTCTTCTTCCTTCTCTCGATAACTCAAAACCTCTGGTTTCTGTATTCCAATTGCAACGATAATCAGGGCTTTTAGAGGCCCAGAAAATGCCACCTTTTGCTGATTCAAAGCTGCATCTAAACAAATTGAACCTAAAAACACCACACCCAAATACCAACATCGTCACCATTGATGTGGGTGGTCAGCTCTTTCAGACCACCAAGCAAACCCTAGACCTAGCCGGACCCAAATCCCTCTTTTCCAAAATTCTTGATTCTTGTGATCAAAACCCTAACCCTAACAACCCTTATGTGCCGTTTATTGACAGAGACCCTGAGCTGTTCTCAATCCTTCTCTCTCTCCTAAGAACCGGTCATCTCCCGTCGAAATCCAAGGCTTTCGATTTCGAAGACCTAATTTACGAATCCCAATTCTACGGCATCGAAACCCTATTTATGGATTCCCATTCGAACCCATCTCAGTTTGAAGCTTTCAATCTCGAAAAATCGTTGCTTTTACCATTGAGTGGGCGAGATTCACCGTCGGCCATCTCCACGACGCCGGTTGGGTCAGTCCATGTGGCACACGGGAGCAAAATCACCTCATTTGATTGGTCTCTGCACAGAAAATCCACGATTTTGACTCAATTCACGGCCGTCGATTCTCTATTGGCTTTATCCCCCACTATTGCTGCCGCTGGTGCCACTGATTTTTCTGGGTTGCAGTTAATTGATTTGGAAAAGGGTTTTGTTAGAGAGACATTGAATTGGGAAAATGTTACCAGGTCTAGTTCAACAGTGCAGGCAATTGGGTCTTCTCCTGAATATTTATTCACTAGTTTTGAGTCCGGTCGCAGGAACTCGAATTCGATCATGGTTTATGATTTGCAAGGTGGGTTTCGCCCGGTTACGGAAATAGGTCATTACGAGATTTTTGGTGCTAATCTTGATTCAGCAATCCCTGCTACAAAATTGAATTGGGTTTCCAGTTATAATTTGTTAATGGCATCTGGATCTCATAGTGGACCCTCTGGAGTACAGGGAAACATCAAATTTTGGGATATAAGGTCTGGAAATGTAGTATGGGAAATGAAGGAAAAAGTTGATTGCTTCGCGGATGTCACGGTTTCAGATAACCTTTCAGCAGTTTACAAGGTTGGTGTGAATTCGGGGGAGCTGTTCTTTGTAGATTTGAGGAATATCAGTAATGATAATTCATGGGTTTGTCTTGGTGATAGAGGGAAAGTGATCAATGGGAAGAAGGAGGGTTTTGGGAGTAGAATTGAAACCCGGGGTAATCAAGTCTTTTGCAGTAAAGGAGGGGATTTAGAGTTGTGGTCAGAGGTTCTGATAGACTCTTTGAGGAAAGGCGAACATGGTTTAGAGGACAGGGTCGTCAGGAAGAACTCAGTGGGGAGAGTGAAGGATATGGGAGGGAGTAGGATAACCTGCTTAGGATTTGGAGGGAACAAAATGTTTGTGACCCGGAAGGATCAGCAATTTATTGAGGTTTGGCAGAGTTCTGTAAGGGGATTTTGATCTCAAATGTTTTATTTGTGTATCACGAATACAATATGTTGTATCATATTTTTGTTTTTTCGTGTACTATTTAGTATACTGTTCTTCATGGTTAAATTGTAAACTGTGATACTAATAGAAGAGCATATTTTTCTGTACGTGTGTTTTATGTATTCTATGGAGTTGACTTTTCAATATCATTGAGAATCTTCATAGTTGTTGCTGAAAGTGATCTTACCTGCAAGGGTGATGTATACGAAATTGTTGTAATAAAGAAATTGTTCTCTTCTTTTTTTTTCTTTTTTCTTTTTCCATCTCATATGATAGTAAATAGTATCTTATGGTAAGAACAAATTATTTTGCTTTTTAATGTGCTGAATTTGGCTTTATGCGTTCTAGTTCGTGCTTCTCCTAACTATGATAACAAGATGGCGTGGTTTTGTTTCATACAGATATAGTTATGCAAGTTTAAACAGAGCAGTTCATCTTTCTGTGTTCTTATTATTTAGCGCAGGTTTTTATGTAAATCTAGGTCTCTTTTTTCAAGTGCTTGATGTTTCTTTAAGAGTTCTGGAAATGCATAAGAAGTTAAGAACGTTATAGTAGTGGGCTTTGTGTTTCTACATGTGTCTTCTGGGTTTTAATTTAGACTAGTAGTGACTGGAATTGAATCAAATGGTGCTCACTTCCCTGACTACTTGCAAAATTTAATGTTAACATGCATCTGGTGATGTGGCAAATGAAGACATCAACTTGTTACTGGAATTCCTGTTCATTGAGTGTCACTCAGGAGTAGAAAAAGTTACTCATTCATTTTGCTTATGACTTGGACAGCAGTGCTGGTCATCTGTTTTACGATGACAATCATCTGTTATATCTTCGTAAGTCATTACCAAAAAGAAAAGTAAACGAAACGAAACAGCAGTTTCTTTCAGCACTGTCTTATTCTTGTTACTATATTCCGCTAGTGAGGCTAAGTTGGATCTGTTGGCATTCATAATTTGTCTAACTAGATTTAGGTAAGTGGTGACGGATTCTCTTATATAGCTTTCACCACTTAAGTGATCTAGGTTGTTACACGTGTCGGCTTCTGTGTTGTACTTTAAGCCAATGGTGGCATTGAACAGTCTGTGAAATCAGATTGATGCTTCGCTTGTGATCACAGATGATTGTGTCAGCTATTATCTTATTACATGCCCCATGGTTCAAGCAGGGCATTGAACAGTCTATGATTCTATGACAACAGATGCTTCGCTTGTGATCACAGGTGATTGTGTCAGCTATTATCTTACATGGCCCACGGTTCAATCTGCTTGACCTTGCATGTAATTTCTTTTCAAGAAATCTGTTGCCAGCTTTTAAAGCTTCGTCAGGGGTGGGAAATTCAACAGATCCATACTATGCTTTCATTGGGTATTGATTTTAAAAGTAGTTTTATTTCAACTTTTAAAGCATTTTTGGTTAAAATCATTTTTTCTTGACCAGAAGGAGATACATATAAAAGTTTCTACAAGCTAAACCAAAGCAACTTTTAAGTAGAAATATCTCAGTGCTTCATAGTTAACATAACATTTCTAAAAGATATTTCCCATATTTCTACGGATATACTTTTTGTCTTTCTGTTGGACTGTTTGAAATGGGTTTTTTAGATGTCTTTCCACTCAAAGGTTCAATAGTGCTTTATTGATGTCTTTATGGGAGTATATTTCTATGCTTGGGGTTCTTTAACCTTCTGAAACAAGGTTGCGAAGTACTTAAAATGGCATTGGCTGCTACTGATAAAGTTGTTCTAGGTTCAGTTGCTTTTGCAGTCTTCTGGGTTTTGGCTGTTTTTCCGGCAGTTCCATTTCTCCCCATTGGTAGGACTGCGGGCTCCCTTCTTGGAGCCGTGCTCATGGTCATATTCAGGATTTTGACTCCAAACCAAGCATATGCCGCCATTGACCTGCCAATTCTAGGCCTTCTCTTCGGGACCATGGTCGTAAGCGTCTATCTTGAGAGAGCCGACTTGTTCAAATACTTGGGCAAATTGCTCTCATGGAAGTGCCGAGGTACAAAGGACTTGCTTTGCCGTATCTGCTTTATCTCCGCCAACTTGAGTTCTCTATTCACCAACGACACCAGTTGTATTGTTCTGACCGAGTTTGTGCTCAAAATTGCGAGGCAAAACGAAGTCCCTTTCCATCCGTTTCTACTTGCTTTGGCCTCGAGTGCAAATATCGGTTCTTCTGCAACTCCAATAGGCAACCCTCAAAACTTGGTTATCGCTATTCAAAGTGGCCTCGATTTTGGAGAATTTTTATCGGGAGTTCTCCCTGCTATGCTTGTGGGTGTTGTTTTGAATGCTTTATTACTTCTGGGTATGTACTGGAAGGTTTTGTTGGTTGAAAAGGATGAAGAAAAAGCTTCGGCTGAAGTGATCGCCGACGAAGAAGTGAATTCTCATCAATTGTCGCCTGCAACTTTGTCACATATGACTTCTTTGAATTCTGAAGGATTGAATCCCACAGCAGGTGCTATTGACCAGATTGGAAACAAAACAAGTTCAAAGGAAGTTGCAATTCCAGTGCAGTCTACGATGGAAGAGGAGGGGAATTTGGCCTATGAAAGGAATAGGTTATGGTCCTTATGGAGGAAGATGTGTGTTTATCTTGTTACAATAGGAATGCTTGCTACTTTTCTTGCGGGATTAAACATGTCTTGACTGCAGTTACTGCTGCACTTGCTCTCGTGGTCCTTGATTTCAAAGATGCCCGCCCTTGCCTGGAAAAGGTATGTTGTGTGGTTGCAATGGTTGGTTTGAGCGTAGGAACTTAAATTCCCTTTTCATTGTTTTCGGACTCGGTTCTGAAGAAAACATGTCAGAAAACTCTTTGTTTGATGGATGCAATGGTCTGTTTAAGCTTGGGAATTCTCATTCCTTCTTTGGTGGTGGTTTTCAGAAGGAGTTATGCAAACGCTTTTCAGAAAGCTCTTTGTTTGACGGTTTCCTAAACTTGTTTTCTAGAGTTTCGTTAGAAAAGAGCTAATTTTCCAAAAAAATGATGAACAACTGTGTTAATATTTCTATTTCCTAAGAAAAATGAAGAAGATAGGAAAATGCCGGTGCTTTCATTCAACAAACGGTTTCTGAAAACGGATTCTGAAATAACTGCCTAACAGGGTGGGCTTGTTAGTACCTTTTTCTTCCTCAAAATTTTTCATTTTTGAATCAGGTTTCCTACTCTCTCCTTGTATTCTTTTGCGGAATGTTTATCACAGTCGAGGGCTTTAACCAAACTGGGGTACCTAGCGCTTTCTGGAACTTAATGGAGCCCAACGCACGCATCAACCATGTCAGTGGCATCACAGTGCTTGCCCTTGTTGTACTTATCCTTTCGAACATTACTTCAAACGTACCTACGGGTAAGTTGATTCTAATCTTGTTCTTCTTTTTCCTAAGTCATATTTCTCCTCCCCACCAGGGATGGGCCCTGACTTTGGAAACACGCCTACCATTTAGAATAAACTTAGGGTACAAAAGAGCTTGTGCACATGATTATTCTCCTCTTATGCCTTCTCGTATCTCCTCTTTTTTTTTTCCGTCCTTTCTATACATACTTTGTAATCTTATGTTTCTGTTCTCATCTTTGTTTACAACACTGAACCAATCCCATCAACCGCAACCTTAAGTCCCACAGCTGCACATTAAACCACAGCCATTTCACACAAGCTTTTTGCCTGTGGGGAGGGTGGCCCATAGAATCAAAAAATGGTGTCATGGAACCTTTTCCAGACTATTTCCTTGTTGCTCTATGGGCAGCTTGGCGATTATCAACACCAGGCTGAGTCACGAGATCCAGAATTCTGACGATTTTTAGGTTTTCACCATTTGGGAGCACGAACAAGGAGAAGTGAGAACGACTTGCATGGAGGAATTGATTGTAATTTGTCCTTTGCTTCCCATAGCAACTGGGGATCAAAAAGCTATCCTAGTGGCCAAGGATGCACTATCCCAATAACGAAACCCAAGATGCAGTCTTCTTATCTTATCTGTCTAAAAATGGAATAAAGGAAAGAGGTGTTGAAGTTGGTTGAATTAACACGCCGACCACGAGCAACGGGATACTGTTATATATGATCCATTGGCATATAAGATACGTTCCTTTTTCAAGGTAGTGGAGGACTTCTTATTGAAAGAACTGGGTGGAAATTATTTAAATTGTAGTTGTCATTTTTATACTGTCCAAGTTGCAGTCTTGTTAGCTTTGGTTCATTTCCTATTGAGTGTTAAAAACCATTTTAAACTTTTAGCGTGAGTCAAGGATTTGAATCACGGTACGGGGAAACGTAACGTATCGGTGATACGGCCATATATCGGTCCATATTGGACAGTATTGGCTGATACGTAGGTAAATAACATTATGGAGGTCCAAAATCATGATATGTATCGAAAATCCTAATATGTAACGGGGCGATATGATACGTAATGCCCTTTATTCAAAACCTTGGGGTGAGTAGATGTGAACTACTTGAGAAACAGAATCCATTTCTTGGTCCTGTTCTTGGATATAATTGCAACAAAAAAAAATAAAATTCATATTCCCGTAATCCTTTTCTTGTTTCGGGGTTTGTTGTGCCCTTAAGGAGAGCAAGCCCTTATGCGCCTTCAATACGGGGCTCATTTTGAGTCTGAAAATTTGATCTGAACCGTTGATAGTTGGAGACCTATAGTAGTAGTAAATGCCATCGAAAAAGTTTATCGGTAACTACATGATGAGATGGCATTTATTTTGAAGTGCAATTCCAAAATCATATTTGCTATTCGGTTTTTCGAGAACAATCTACTTTGGTTACTGCGTTGATGATGTCTAAGATTTTTTGTAGACTTGTTCTACTTGTCAAGCTTTACAATGTGAACAATTCAGATCAAATTTTCGAGAATGGGATAACCCTGTTTTTCACTCACCGCAGGAACACCAACTCCTGTTATAAATATTTGCCTTACTTTTTTGTTATTCGCTTTTGTTCGCTCCCAGTTCTACTGCTTGGAGCAAGAGTGGCAGCATCTGCAGCAGCAATATCGCGAACTGAAGAGAAGAAAGCATGGCTTATACTGGCATGGGTGAGCACTGTTGCCGGGAACTTGTCACTGTTGGGTTCGGCTGCAAACCTGATTGTTTGCGAGCAGGCTCGTCGCGCTCAGTTCGGTGGCTACAACCTCACAGTCTGGACGCATCTCAAGTTTGGACTTCCCTCTACCCTTATAGTCACCGCGATTGGCTTGACTCTCATTAGAGGTTAAGAACATGTATTTCAGGAAGACCGTTCCTGTTGAACTGTTATGCGCTTTTTTGGAATACTATGTTTGAAAACAAGAACACTTGCATGTCCATTTCTTGGTTGTTTCACTTTCACCATAGCTTTCTGGAGGCATTTCAAAGTTTGGAGTTGCCTCTATCCTTATGGTAACCGCGATTGGCTCGACTCTCATTTCGCGTTAAGAACATGCATTTTACGAAGTCAATCGGGTTTTGTTGGTGGTTTTTAAGATCAATTTAGTATAGCTTCAGAAGCTGTTTTTTTTTTTTAAGATGAATATTATCATTCTATATCTTTCGCAACAACATAATGAGAGAAACATACGTCGCCAAGAAAATCTTTGAACAAAGTAGAAAATTATTACTATGTTTAACTAATTTCATTTTTGTATCTATTTTGTGAATTAAGATCCTAACATAGCATGAAACATTTCTAATTGAAAAAATAAATAAAAGCCGTGAGTTTTATGAGAAATCCTATCAATTGCATGCTTTCTCTTAGGTTATGCCAATTAACTCTATCAGATACTGGTTGAGAAAAACTTGGGTGCAAATATGGTATGGCTGATGTGGTGCCCGGACATGCATTTCAACGTTCCAAAATCATCCAAAAGTGTTTTGGACGGTTTAAATTTCTCCCTCCCTCTTGTCACATGTCCCATTATTGAGGCCAACTGGAGGGTCCTCTTATTTTGCTAGAATTGAGAGAAGCCAACATCTTAGATTGTAATAAGTCTAGAGGCCTCAATTTGATTATGGATGACAATTTTACTCAATCTGACCGCTTCCCCTGTTCTTGCTAGAACAGAGTAGGAGATTCGGAGATTTTTATGAGATTAGGTTGGATTTAGGGGTGGGTTTGAAAAAAGAATTCCCAAAAATGGATTGAAGGCGGGTTTACATGCGTGTCCTTGCCTCGTTTCTTTGTTCTCTTTTTTTAATATTATGCACATCTATAATTTTGTAGACTCTCAAAGGTAGTTAAAATCATGGTATCAAAAGAAAAATTGTCGATAGAAAATTTGGATGTTGCTAACAAAATTGTTATGCATATTTTTAAAAAAAATACTTAACTCCTATTGGGACTTGTAAAAGACCTAAGTAATCTTACATTTGTTAAAAACTAATCTTACATTTGTTAAAAACTGGGGCAGTTGGGCTAGTGGTGGTGTAGCAATACTAAATAGTGTGAGGTTGCGGCTTCAAATCCAATGGAGAGAAGTTTGGTACCCTCTGTAGTTCATAGTAAAGAAGTAGGTTCTTCTATCGTATGACAAAAAGTTCAAGTAATGTTACACACAAACTAAAAATTGAATATTGATTATCCAATTTATCGCATACATAGGTTTTGTAACTTGACAATCGACATAGCATCATTTCTCTCAATTTATTGCATATAAGCAAGAACAAAGAGTTGGTCAAACGAGTGGAGAGTTTCTTGACAGATATGAAATTTAACTACGAATTTAAGTATTGCAAGTTGTAGCTTTCATTTTAGTAATGTAAATCCGAGCTAAACCAACGAAAGAAAACCCCTTTACCTGTCTACCTTTTCAATGAAGTTGGGTATATTTATGTAAGATAGCTTCCAAATGCACTATACTCCCATCGTAAAATTATTTTAGTAGTATAAACATCAGACCGGGGTGAATAGTGTCAATCTCATTTTGAATAATGACCATTTTAACAATACCTTCAAATTAAAGGGGGCTTGCAGTAAAATCCCAATTGCGTAAATCATTGTGATTGATTGAAAAAATAATGAAATAAATTTTTTTTTTTTAAAAAAAAGAGAGATTGAAAATAATGAGAGGAGCAATGATCAGATGCACTTAAGAGCATCATCACCTTGTTTGGAAAAGTTTTTGAGAATCGGTTCTCAAAATCTTTGAAAAATCTTGTTGAAAATCCAACCTGGTGGTGGTTCTCAAAACCTTTGAAAACCCACCCAGTTCTCAAAACTTTTGAAAACTCTTGTTGAAAACCGAACAAGATCGAATTTTTCAAATCCGATTCTGAAAACTCAAACGAACAAGCCTAGGAATCATCACTGCCCATGCGACTGAGAGTGTGATTCATCAAACTAAAGTGACATCATAAGCATAATAACGTACAGATTACTGTGTCAGTGGTACGTTATAATCATACATCCACCGTTCGATTTCTTTCGGTTTGGCTTTTTACAGTAACTTTTTAACTACCAAGTACTGCTGCTAGTTTTGTGGATCCATAAATCTATGGGTATACAATTGATCCGCATCGTTCAATAATTTTAAAATATTTTTTTGAGTGGCCTCGGGAAAAGTTAGTCTAGTTGGATTTTTGCAAATGCTTGATTCAATATTCTAATTTTTTATTTAGAATTCATGATCCTATTTTCTGAATGAGAAATTAGTACATTCGATCAAGCACTTGGAGTTATCTAATTGAGCTTAGTTTTCACGAGGCCACTTGAGTTTTAAATTAATGAATGTTGCGCTTCAATTCTGTGAGACCTGTAAGTGGGCCTCGAGGGCCGAACTATATACCATCGGTGCACGGATGGTCGGTAATCATAGGCGGTTTTTTAGGGTAGATGTAGTTTATGTCAAACTTTTGTAAATTATTGGTTCGTCTCGGTGAGAGGAAACGGAAAAATAAAATAAAATAATTATTTCTACCCAATTTTTTACAAGAAATATCCTACTTTTAGCAAAAATTTCAATAAAGACAAAATCCAAAAAGCCAAGTGACTTATTTTGGAAAACTACTCCTTAGTGGATTACGGATAAAATCCCTCCGTCCCAAATTTCTAATCTATTTTTCAGCATGCCTATCACTTTTAGTTACTTATAATTTTCATCTATAATATTTTAAAAAAATTTGTTTAATAGAAATAATCAAATAAGATCCATCCGATCCATACTGCACACAAAAAACATTACACGTTGGAAAAATTTTGTCACTCAAGGTTTAGGTTTAAATGAGGATAATTTTTTTTAGTTTTATATTGTCACAGGCTCGCACTGTCGTGGGCTAAATTTTTTGACACTTAAAACATCTTAGGCGATTAAGGATTTGGTTAAAACTTCTATAAACTTTTTTTTTTAAATTGTTTTTTACTGTCTTTTTACGTTCTACGATCCCTCACGGTACATTAACCCAAAGGCTAAAAAAGACAGTCAGACTTTCAGTAAAAATAAATAAAGTTTGTGGATTAGTGTAAGAGGCAGAGCAATACTTCCTAGTTCCTAACAATTGGCATGTAAAAGATAATTAACCGATCTGCTTAATTGAACGTTTCAATTTTTTTTAATAGTATTATTTTTCTGTTTAGTTGTACTTTTTTATTATTTAACAAGATAATTGAAGAAGCAAAAGTATATGAATCAAATTCTAAAAATTCAATTAAATACAAAATAAGCTACAAATTACGTGAAAAGTATATGATACGACAAAATACTACCCTCAAAATAATATAATTTATTTAGCCAACGAAATAACATTATTTATCACATGAGACCTCGTACTCGGTTCTCATTCGACCTTGGTACATGAACATCGACTGAACTTCATCCTAAGCCTTGCCCTTGAGCATTTTTTAATAACTAGGAGTATAAAATAGGGAGCAGTCGCCGTTCAGAACGAATTATAGAAACTAAATGAATTATAGAAATGACAATTCATAAGTTCAATGTATATTTCATGTGATCAAATAAAAGCATATTATGGAGCCCGTACAAATAAAACGTTATGAACAAAATACTGTGGAGATTAAAAAAAAAAAAACATTGTATATTTTCAGTACCTTAAATAATGGTCGTGACAGTAGATAACCCAAATTTCAACTCCAAGACAAACAAACCTACTTGAATCCATAAAAACGTAATCTGAAATTGAAAGAAATTCATTATAAAATGAAGGGTAGTGATTTTCACATTCGTTTTTCTTTTTTTACAACCTTACTACTTTTCTTTCTTTTATCCTTTCGTATGTGAATTTACATGATATATTTTTCGTTTGTATACTTTTTGACATTTGGAATGACAAAATTATAACTTTATATTACAAGTTGACAAAAAATGAAGTGCATTTTCAAATAAAGATTGTGAAAATCAATCACCAAAATAAATCCGAAAAGTTAAAAAGCTAAAATATTCCAAATTCAGGGGCCGTTCTATTAAATTTGTTTTTTTTTATTTTTTGATTGATATATATGAGAAGAATGATCTGTCTCATAGAATATGAAAAACCAAAAAAACCCAATAATCCACCTAGTGTAACGAGCCTTAATAATTTACACATGTTTTTTTTGAATTTTATTTTGTTCACCCTCTTATTATTCGCTCTTCTATTGGGTGAGGTAGTGTGAATCCTAATAAAAGAGAAGAATTTGCATACGGAAAGGGTAGGGACACGTGGTGCCCGACACCTCATTCGAGCAATCCAATTTTTTTTTAAATTTTGGGGGTAAAATTTACCCCTCACCCCCTCAAATTTGGGCAATCCAAAACATGTTTGGACGGCTCGGATAGGGTGCCAGACACCATATATCCCTACTCTTTCCGTCTGCAAAAAAATTTCTAAAGAAAAGTGATGTCTTATCGAATAATTGCACAAACTCTCACATGTGGGACCCACACATGAGTGATAGATCCCACATATACCCAATGAAAAAGTTTGTGTAATTATTGATATTAGTGCCTATAACAAAACTGATAAATGTATTTCGTATTATAGGATGCGACCTGCACACTAATAAGAGAGAGGATAATGTTTACCATCATGCGAGGGGAACAAAATCGCACTCTATTTTTTTTATACTACTTACTCTCTCTCTCTCTCTGTATTTATATTTATATACAAAATTATACAGTATTTTCACTGTCTCCATATCTTCCATCCCTTTCTGCGTGTCTGCTTTTCAGTTTCGCTTCGCCGTGTCTCTCCCCAAAACTGACACTCGCTGCAACAGCCATCTGAATTTCTTCCGGTGAGTCGTTGAGGGTTTCAGTCGGCGTCAGAAAGCTCGATTTCAGCTACTGGAATTGAGGAATTCCGATGCATTGTCTCATGTTTTCGGTAGATATATGTAGTCAATGGTTCTTTTGAAGTTTTTTTTAGGAGTTAATATCTCTGTGTTGGAGGGTTTTTTTTTTGGTTGGAATTTGTGTTCTATGCACTCAGGAGCTTCATTTTCAGATGAATTTCCTAAAGGTTGTGATAAAATTGTGGACCGATTGATCCTAAAGTGTGTTAAAGATGAGCCTTTCTCCTTGTCTGATACGGGTTTTTTAGTTTTGGTTTTTAGGTTATGCTTTTTTTCTCGTAAACCTGCCTTCAGATATACAAATACACTAGATAGATGCATATGCATGTACGTATGTTTGTGTGCATAGTCATTGGTTCTGTTGGGGAGTTTTTGTGGGACTTACAAAACAATTGGTTTCTGGTTTTTTGGCTTTTATTCAGTGAAATTTGGGTTTTTTGACCTACGTAGCTTCATTTTCAGGTGAATCCCGACTAGTTTGTTAACTCTTTTAGGGAAATTTTGATGCTAAATGTGTTTAAGATGGACATTTCTTCTGGTCTGGTAGCTGTTTTTTGATGATGTATGGATAGACACATACTCCATTAGATATACATTATAGACACATATAAGTTGGTATTGAATGTTGCGGTTTCAGGATGATTGGTTGATGTAGTGGATTTGTAAGCAGAGATTGTGCTTGGATTCCCGACTTCAAGTTTGTTAAGATGCATTGTTGTCTAGAGGGGAGATCTGTTTCAGTTATGGTTTATGACAGTGGAGCTCTATTTTTTGGTAGTTGGCATTCGTTTCTGGAGTTACTCCTTTTGTCGCGACTTAAAAAGTTGGCTTTCTTAGGTTAATCTTTTTGTCGGTACTTGTAAAATTGACGTGGAATGATTGATGTCAAATGTATAATTTCGGGTGACACAAACACGTTAGTGTTGATAAAGATCATGTATAATTATAGAAGTTGGGATCTGATTCGGTTACTATGCGTTATGACGGAGCACTGTTATGGCGTTTCTTTTGGTAATCTTTGTGTCTCTACTTGTAAAGTTAGGTGTTTCTTGAGATAATCTTATTTGTTGCAACTCGTAAATTTAGATAATCTTATTTGTCGCAACTTGTAAAATTTAGATAGAATGGTCGATATGGAATGTATAGTTTCACACGACACTGCACGTGGCAGTATTGGTTAGGATCATCAATAACTTTCAAATCTGAATCAAGGGGATAAAAAATGGGGGCCATACAAATGAAATGCAATTTAAGCAAACATACAAGAAGAATTGAATAGGTGATGTTCAAATGACTAGGTTGCCAATATCCTTCAAAATTGCTATGTTTCTATAAGTCCATGCGATTACTAGATATCACTTTTGATATCGTAAATGCATCGAAGAGTTACTGAATAGTGCACTTGTTGCTTTTCATGCATCTTTAGTATGAATATCTAGAATAACGTTCAACTGTAGTTTGGTAACCTAATTTGTGCTAGTTCTTTTTACTAACTGTCACTTCAATTCATTTGTGATGCTTGTCTATCATACACGTGTGTGGTATCCCACGTTCTCTTTCTCCTGGTAAAAAGCTAAGATTGTGAACTTACATGCAGGGTCTTCTTGCGCGCATCCTTTTGAACCACCCTTGTACACGTCTGGACCCTCTTAAAAGGACTTTTTGCCTCGGGCCTGGAAATTTTGTGGAGAAGGCTATCGAACTAGATCTCCATATTTAAACCTGCAAGTTCAAAAGCCAGTAACCAGCTTGACATAGATGTGATAAGTACTTCTTTAGATTGAGTAATTTGTGTCTGAGATCTAAGGTTTGGAGTAAATTTTGCTCGTCCTTTTCTATAGACTTGTTACATAATCATGTCGCCATGGTGGGGAAAATCTACATCCAAAGATGTAAAGAAGAAAGGAAACAGGGAAAGTATCATGGATACACTACATAGGAAATTTAAGATTTCTTCAGAAGAAAAGTGCAGCAGTAGGTCTGGAAAATCTCAGAGACATTCTGATGATACTATTTCGGAAAAAGGATTTATGTCTCATGCGCAGTCGCGATCACGGTCACCTTCAACCCAAGTATCACGCTGTCAAAGTTTTGCGCAAAGGCCTCATCCCCAACCACTTCCACTTCCTGGAATGCACCTGACTGATTCCACAATCAATGCATCGACAAAACCAGGATTTGACAAAGGCTCCAAGCCATCATTTTCTCTTCCTATTCCTGCAACAGAAAATCTTCCAAGCATGGTAGACCCTTCAGATGTCTATTGTGATTTAGCAACAGCTTCTATTTCTAGTGATGGTTACTTCGATAGTGATGATCCATCTGAGTCGCGTCTCTTGAGCCCCCAGGCATCTGACTATGAAAATGGGCACAGAACTGCTATGAACAGCCCTTCGAGGTGTGTTTGCGTGTTTATCATTAGTAGTGTAGTTGTATGTCTTGTTAGTGCTCCCCTGGTTTTTTCTTTGACCTTTTGATGCCCAAATCGTTTGTCCATTATGAAAAGTCGCATAAAAAACTTAATTTCCTTTTGGCCTTTTCTCTTGAATTAAAGCATCAAGCCCGACTTAAATTAGAGGTTATTTTTTGTCAAGTTAAAGTTCGTAAATTGCTCCCCTTAATAAGTAGGGTTACCATTGGGAGGTAGGGAGTATCATTTTTCAATTCAGGATGTCCTTGTTTATCAGGGTTGTCAATGTCTTTCTTCTGTTGTCTTGTTTGTTCTTTCTGTAACTAACAGAATTATTTCAGCATAAAGCTTAAGGATCAAGACCCTGCTCCTAACCGAAAGGCCTCAAGGGAGATGTTGAAGCTAGATAATGTTTTGTTGAATAACCAGACTCACCCTACATCGGCTAAGAAAAGAACTCATTTGCCAAATTTACAAATTCCGTCACGTGGTGCTGTCTTTAGTGCTCCAGATAGCTCGATGTCAAGCCCTTCTAGAAGTCCAATGAGAGGATTCGGTCAAGAATTAGGAATGAACTGTGGTTTCTGTGCGACGAAGCCCTACCCAGATGCAGCTTGTCTTGGGTCCGGACAGTGCTCTAGTCCAGGTTCAGGTCACAATTCTGGGCAAAATTCAGTTGGAGGAGATATGTTTGGACACATGTTTTGGCCACACAGCAGGTGTAGCCCAGAGTATTCGCCAATACCTAGCCCAAGAATGACAAGCCCTGGGCCCAGCTCCAGAACGCACAGTGGTGCTGTCACCCCTCTGCATCAGCGAGCTGGACTGAGAACGACAGAAACATCGGTAAACTGTTCTGATGATAAGAAGCAACAAAGCCACCGGTTGCCCCTCCCCCCAATAACAATCTCTAATTCATGCCCCTTTTCACCTCCATATTCATCGGCAGCATCTCCACTGCCAAGAAGTCCTGGCAGGGCAGAAACTCCAACAAGCCCTGGTTCACGGTGGAAGAAGGGACGGCTGCTTGGCAGAGGCACATTTGGACATGTATATCTTGGTTTTAACAGGTTTGTGTTTGAAGGGGTGCAATTTCACCCTTCCCTTTTAGTTTGATTATTGTCCAATATCTATTGCAGATCTTTTTCTCATAGTTGGCGGTACAATTTCTGGTTTTGACCATATACTTATTATTGCTCAGATGGCCTTCCTTTATTAGATGGAGATTTTAACTGTTGTCATCTTTTGCATTTTTGCTTAATTGCAATGCTTATACAACCCGTTCTTTCCTTTGGTTCTTGTAAATACTTATGCTACTCTGACTTTTTCTTTATTGCCTGGTCTGCAGTGAAAGTGGTGAGTTTTGTGCAATGAAAGAGGTGACACTATTTTCGGACGATGCAAAGTCAAAGGAAAGTGCACAACAGCTGGGACAAGTAAGTTGTCTGGGTAGCTATGTCGGATTGTCAGTTTTAAGAATATATATATTTTGATATATTTACCTTTTTTCCATTTGGGGTTGTGCATTTCTTTTAACTTGAGCGGATAACTTCATGCTTGCAATTTGTATTTGGCAGGAAATTGCTTTACTGAGTCGCTTGCGGCATCCAAATATAGTGCAGTATTATGGATCTGAGACAGTATGCTTTTTGTGCACTTTGTTGTAGTTCTGCTTTTCTTTTTCATATTCTAATTCAATTCAGTTTGTGAGGGTATGCCATTTAGCATTTCAGTTGAAAAGCTCTTCACTACTGAAAATGTGTCACTTGCTATATTATACGGACTCTTGGATAAGTATAAAGCACCTGTTTGGGACACTCGACACTTGGTAATAGTGTGTGATATTTGCTGCCATTTTAGTTGCACGTTCAGGTTGGAAACATACATAGTATACAAGTTGACTGCAGAACTCTGCGCATAACTCATAACATGGTTGATATGGTCTGACACTGCAAAGTAATTTGCAGACCTTGTGTCCTTGACATGAGAATTAGATGATACTTGTGAACCGAGTCTACCCGACACCTATATCAGAGTTAATGCGGTCACACGTCCTTTGATTTCTTTTGTGCAGTTCTATTTTTGTAGTATTGTGCTGAAATGCATAAACAGGTATGCATATAGTAGTGTATTTTCAGGGATGCATGTAAACTTTCAGGTTGCCTGGCTCTAGGACTTTCATCATGAGGGATATTTATGTTATCATTGTTTTTTCGTTCTCTAAAAAGTTTCGAGAAAGAGGCAATTCTCTGTGTTACTTCCATGTTACTCTTCTGAATGTTGTAAGTTTATTTCTCCTATGCCTGTGTATAAGGGTTACATCAAGTGTATTCGCTTGGTAATATACTGATATGTCTTCACTTGAAGTAC
Organism: Gaultheria prostrata; assembly: GCA_036023075.1. NCBI lineage: Eukaryota > Viridiplantae > Streptophyta > Magnoliopsida > Ericales > Ericaceae > Gaultheria > Gaultheria prostrata. Next base: position 57,030 of record JAXBDA010000372.1, on the reverse strand, counting down.
TATTGAATCATTAAATGGCATTAACTGTTATTGATGGCTATTGGTTCTTTCAACAGATAGATGACAGACTGTATATATACCTGGAGTATGTATCTGGTGGTTCGATCTACAAACTTCTTCAAGATTATGGTCCATTGGGTGAAATGGCTATTCGTAGCTACACTCAGCAGATATTGGCAGGGCTTGCGTATTTGCATGCAAAAAATACGGTTCACAGGTGATCCTAGTTGATGTTTATTATTGGTTGCTTCTTATTATCCTATGGGAACAACAATTGGTTTTTAATCATCTCAGAAGAGTTATCTCTAACTACTGACCTTTGGCTTCAGGGACATTAAGGGAGCAAATATACTTGTTGATCCCAGTGGCCGTGTAAAATTGGCAGATTTTGGGATGGCAAAACATGTAAGTGAAAAAAGTTCCCGGAGTTTATACTTCAATGATTCTACTGCATGGTTGAACATAAAGTTGGTTCAACGGCATTCTAACTGAAGGAACAATGCCTTTACTTTTACAAAAATTTATGCTGATAAATTATCCTCCTAATTGGATGTGAATTGTGGAAGTTTATAGCTGGACTTCACCTGTCCAAGGACTTGACAGGTTCACCCATCCAAGAATTCGGTCGATTGGCCACACTATCAACACAGTTAAATAATGCAAGTAAATAAATAAAATTTTGGTATAACAATGGTTAACTCGAAAAGTGAGCAGTGCTGCCAGTGCATGCAGCATGTGTGTGGAACAAAGTACCATGTAGACTGCTATAAGCCTGAGGTTCTAATTTCATTTAGACTGATGTACACATGCATAATTACTTTTTTTTTTGTGCATTTTACGGTTGTTAATGTGTGTACAGAAACCTTTTCTCTTTGTATTGGCTAATCTGGATACACCACTACAGTCCACCTGGTTATGAGTAGGGCTGCAAACGAACTGAGCTGTTCGTGAGCAGCTCGAGGCTCAGTTTGGTAACGGCTCGGATCAGTTTGTTAACAAACAAGCTCAAGGTAAGAATTTAGGCTTGCTTACAAAATGAGCTGAGGTCGAGCTTCATAATGCTCAGCTCGAGCTGGCTTGTGAGCCCATAATATTTATACTCAATATTTTTTTAATTTTATATGTCGAACGTTTATGAAAATAACAACTCTTTGACTGCCAAATATCAAGGCTGTTGTAAATGCTCACTTGCTGCATACACGTGGAGGGAAGAGATTCCACCAGGAAGCTTTGTAGAGAAAGGAAGGCTCTCAGAACTTGTATATTTTTCGATGTGGGACAAGAGGTTCAAGCTCAATTGAAGTCCCTTCCTTCTCTGTTAGTCCCACATCGGTTCCTCAATAGCAATAGCACAGAAGAATGCCGTTATAAGATGAGGGCTCACCCTCTTTTTTAACATCTGAACTTCAATTGTCATGCCCGAGCCAAGACGAGCCGAGCTCGAGCTTAGGAAATATGTGCCGAGCCGAGCTCGAGCCCAACATTTGTAGCTCGAGTTCAAGCTGGCCTATTTTTGGGCGAGCCAAGCTTGAGCACGCCAAAGCTCAGCTCGGCTCGTATGCTGCCCTGGTTATGAGTACCCCTTGCCGTGGTAGGAAATCCATTTCCAGTGGAGAAATTAGAAACCAAATTTGTACGTGTTAGAGCTTGTCCCACATTGGTTAATTATAACCTCCAAAGCTAGTATATGAGCCACCCACTTTATGAGCCTGGGCGGGTCTCCACTCATAGCCAATTGGTTTTAAGTTGGATCCTTTAACAACATGCGTGAAAGATGAAGCGGAACACGTTTCAGTGTGAGCTGGCTTTTCTAACATGAGGGTGGGAGGGAGAGCCTTGGGTTTCAAGCCATCTAAGTGGAGATGGATCTGGAAATGTAGCAGAGGAAGTTTTGTTGTATGAAAATTACACCTTTGAATAAAATCCCTAGCAACTTCCCTTATGATTGGAAGTAGATGGCATGGTAGGCATGTACAACTGGTCCTGTTGAACTTGGTGTTTGTAACAAGAAGACTTTATGCTGTATGGCTAGCAACCGTTCTTGTTATTTGACATTTGCTGATTGCATGTCAACAGTGATGTGGATGCCAGTCTGTATGCATGGCCAATTGAGGAAGTTTGGGATAAGATTTCTTTTGTGTGCAGCGAGCAAGTGCGTTTTATGGGTGAGGGGTGAATAAATGCATACATTAGGACCCTTATGTGATGTGTACCTGATGGTACCACAGTTCCTTTCTGCTTCTGTTGAAGTTCTCATCTAGTGAAAAATGAGTACTTTTGATAACCTGGTCTTTATCAAATTGAACACCTTGCACAATCTTTGATGGAACTGCATTCTTTTGTCTCCTTTAACCAAACTGCTTTGCAGGTTACAGGACAGTCCTGTCCATTATCATTCAAGGGAAGCCCTTACTGGATGGCACCTGAGGTTGGCATGTTTAAACCATCATCTTTTTTCTTTCTACTCTGGACAAACCTTTTGAGTAATATTTCTTGATTGCATTTGCTTTTTCAGGTTATAAAGCATGCAAATGGTTACAATCTGGCTGTGGATGTATGGAGCCTTGGGTGCACTGTTTTGGAGATGGCTACAGGAAAACCACCTTGGAACCAGTACGAAGGGGTTAGTGAATCTGAAAGTGAAAGATTGGAAGCTAAGATTTTTATTTTTATTTTGTATGAGCATAGTTCAGTCACCTATAGCTGACTACCACATGATTTTGTGTTGTATGCTGTTTCCTGTGTTTCTTGACTACCACATGATTTTGTGTCGTATGCTGTTTCCTGTGTTTCTTTAAAAGGTAGCAGCCATGTTTAAGATCGGAAATAGCAAGGAACTTCCTGCAATCCCGGATCATCTCTCGGATGAGGGCAAGGACTTTGTGAGGCAGTGTTTACAGCGCAATCCGTCACACCGTCCTACAGCTGCTCGGCTTTTGGAGCACTCTTTCGTTAAAAATGCTGCCACTTTGGAGAGACCCGTTCTAAATGCTGACCTGGTATGACTAGCCTTCCGTTTTTTCGTGTACATGGCATCCTCTACTTTTTTTCCAGCTTTGCTACCATATGCCAGGTGTTGCATTCATGCAAACTCCAACTTGCATTGTTGGGGAAAAGAACTGTATAATTGCCCTGATTCTTTGTTTTTTTCTTTACAAAAATGGATAAAATGAAATGTAACTTCATGCTGTGTTTGCTGCTTACCTTAGGCACTATTTCTACAATGCGCCTGATCTCATACTAAATCTTGCATTCCTATGCTTGGTTGCACAAGCATTTAAAACCATAATGACTAGCAGTACTCCCCTCCGCATAAATATAATTTTGATACGCCCAACTGTTGTGTAGCTGTATTTTTTTTTGAACGGCGTTGTGTAGCTGTATTTAGTTGCAATGAGGTTGTGAGTTCAACTCCAGGATATTTATACTCTTGTTGATGGGTTGGTTTGAGGTAGGGTAATATAGCTTCTTCACAATATGCCCAAAAGGAAAAAAATATGTGAAAATTTATCTCATTAGACGCTGTGCAGTTGTATTATACATATATGTGCTGATTTCTTGTGTCCTGTTGAAGTTCAATTGATCGGTGCCTTCATTTAATTCCAGCTAAGTTTTGTTGTACTGTGTTTTGTCCTTGGTTAACTGTTTTGCTGACGTACTTTGATGTTTTTAGGGCATTGGACATACAAAAAACGTATCATGCATGGATCCAGCAAAAACAGCTATCAATCACCCTAGGCGTTTGAAAACTAGTTCAGGATTCAGGTCTGTCTCTCTCTCACACACACGCGCACGCACAAGAACACATGAGGGCATCTATGCAAGCATTTTATATTTTGGTTCCTTTTGGTTTAGATGTTATTTAGCTTGTGCATGTTGGTTCCTTTCCATTGATGTTCAAAAAATTCTTCTTGAATCAATGGGAATGTAACTTACTAGTGGATATTATCTCACCATAAGGTGCCTTACACACACTTGTTGCAAGGTTGATGAGCATTATGTTACGTTCAGTGGAGCAAAAATTTTGATACGAGGGGGGCCGGCTTGAGAGAAACCATCTTCATTAAAAAATGTACTTGTTTTATCGTGCAGGTTTTGTAGTACAATAATACAATGTATATGAAGTTCTTTTGTTTTTCTGTCGACAAATGCAAAGCCCATGCATGCCTTTTTCTTTGTCTATGAAAGAAATAGATAAAAATTTTAAATGATAAATGCAAATTAACTTTAATAACTAAATCCAATCAAAGTTATCTGAAATTTTTAATTAATATTCTAGTTATATACTCCTCTTACATGTAATTTTTAGTAAAATCTTGAAATGTGGGTGGGGCTGGGCCCCTACATACCTCCGCCACTGGTTATCTCAATCAAACTTTTCTGACTTTACTTCTACCATGCTAAAAATCCGTAGGTCAACTTTCCTCAGGTTGCTATATATTCAGCGACCGATTATTGATTTATAACGTAATATGAGTGCTGTTTTCTGATTCACTATGCCTAGCGTCATTGTAATGTTTCCTAAGGTGTTTCTGATGAGATTTCTTGGTCACTTCTTTTGTTTTTTCCAGTGATGCGCATTCTCGTGTGCCGAGGAACATATCGTGCCCAGTTTCTCCCACTAGAAGTCCTCTGCATTCAAGATCACCACAAAACATGAGCAGACTTGTGCATAATTTCCCCTCTCCTATTTCCAGCCCTTGCACCCCATCTGGTTCATCTACTCCTATCACTGGTGGTAGTGGGGCCACTCCACTTCATTTGCTAAAGCGACAAACCTACTTGCATGATGGCATGGGAACTATTGTGAGGCCCCAAAATACACTATCGGAAGTCGCTGCCTCCTATCATGACACTAAGCCTGACCTATTTCCCAGGAATTCACATACCTCTCATGTTTTCCGGGAATGGATATCATCTGAAAAAGGTTTTCCGGGAAACCAGTTTGGACTATTTGTCCAAGGGGACACAAGGAAAACATATGACGGGCAGTTGGTGGCTGACCGCGTTTCCCAGCAGCTCTTGAGGGATCGTGTGAAGTTGCACCTTAATCCAGGTTCTCCAATCCTCGATCGCACTAACGGAATTTGATTTGAACTTTCAACTACCTGATCAGCGCTGGCTTTCAGGCACGCATAGTCAACATATTGTACAAATTGGAAATGTAAGAAGAGAAGCTATAAACATATCTACATCTTTTTGCAACATGAGGTCAACGGGGAGAGGTTGTACAACATGGCTTTTCATTGTCAGTTCCCCATGGTAAGTAATGCATAAAGGTTTCGCTGTTGTTTGGTTGGATTTCTGACCCTAGTTTCTGGTATCTACTTTTTACACATTGGATGTATAGAAAGAAGACCTGTGGGGGCTCCATCATCAGCTGTTCCTTGGAGAGAACGAATAGGCATTTTATAAAACTGTACATTTTCGAGTAGTCTTACATAGAGAGCACAAAACTGTTCCTTGGAGCTTTTGGATTCCATTGATTTGTTTAGTGCCTTTTTTTCTTCTCCTTTACTCGTTGGGGAAGGTGTAAGGAAAATATTGTGTACAAAAGCTTGGGCACTAATGCAGAATCCAGATTTTGTTGAGAATGCAATGTGTTTTAAATACCGGGCATAGGGTTTTGTGTTTCTTTGGTTTGTGGCCGCACAGGTTGTACATTTTGTGCTAACTATTCTCAAATACAACAACATTGTCACACGTAGGGGTTTCGCCAACTTAAAAATCACAGGAAAATTTCAAAGGCTTCACAGAAACCAATTCAACAAAACCATCACTTAGGATCCGTCAAGGTCAAGCTGAAGTCCCACAATTGCTTTGCCAATTTGTCATCCTTGGCCAAAGCGCTTGGTTTTGCTAGATTACTGTCTGAAAAATACTCCCCGCTCACCCCCTTAACTTGCGGGTGCAACGCCACGTAGCATGTGGTTGCCGCTCCCTAAAATCACAACGAATAGAATAGTATTAATTAGCAAACCATGTCCTAACAAACTAATAAGCATCTCAAACAAATACATGACTTATTTTTTTCTAGAAAATGCTGACCTGTGGACAATTTTTCATTACATATTTAGCGACCATGTTCGCCAAGCCTGCAACCAGACAGGAACCAAAACATTAATATGCAGCAAAAAAGTTGAAATTCATTTCGTAGAAGATGACCTTACGAGTGCCAACTTTCAACTACCCATGGCTTATCTTGAAGATGACATGTCAATAAAAAAACAGGTACGAAAGCTATAATTGTATCCGGGTATCTTGTAATGCGGAGCCGCACAACAAACCTATAGTGCGGCATCCAAACCGTTGATCTAAGTAACGGCTCGGATTTTATCTCACCAATGGATGGCTTGGATCATACCAGTGCCAAGATGAAATCCAAACCATTGATTGCACAATCAACGGCTTGGATACCGCGCTACAATCCTGCAGTGCGGCTTCGGACTACAGGATCCCAAATTCCTGTAGCAGGAGCCCCGTGTAATGGGTAGCTCTTTTTGCAATCCCCCAATAAAAAAATAGGTACATAAGCTATAATTGTAAGCTACGAACAGATTTATAGAAGCTTTGGTTTATAGATTTTGCTTAGTATCGACTCTAGAGGATAGTTTTTTCCGCTCATTTTTTTTTTCTAGAACCGCCTAAAGTTGTGACTACAAAGATGAAATAATTTTACCATCATTTGGTTCTCGGATACGATTGAATCCGCCCCTGTGAAATAAAGGAGTGCCTTCTTTCTTATCTTGTTAGGCCTGACCTCTCTACACTTTCCACTTACCTATGTTTAGATGACCGGAATCTTGAATAAAATAGGATTATGATTATTGCGAATCAAATTCGGATGAATTTTCTTGAATAGGAATACTATGAATCAAATTTTAAGAAATTAATTATGTGAAGTAATTTCATTCCGGTGTTTGGGTTAATCCAGTAATTTTATAGGAGAAACAATTATTTTGGAAATTTATCAAAATCAACATTTCCTTTTTTTAATGATTGAGCGGAGGGATCAGATTCTCACTCAGTGAATGTAATTCCAGGTTGGATATTTTATTATGAATCACATTATTATTCCCGTCACTTCCAAATGTCGAAATCATGAAAGCATGTCATCACATATTGCCGTCTCTTTCAAACATTGGAATAATGGAAATATGACATCACATTCTCCTTAAAGATTCTCACCATCCAAACCGAGCCTAAGTTCATGCTCATAAATATTCCTCACCTTATCGCATACCACCCTCACATTTATGACTTTCGCGGCTATGGCCTTATTCATTGACTATTGATTCACAGATAAAATCTTTCCATGTCACTGCTTCGAGCATAGTCCACCTTCTGGGGATCCGAACAGTCTATCATGCCAAGTGGCATCGCCAGTAATTTAGCTCAGTCGGGCAACATTAAACATGGTCTTAGAATGTTTTATTTAGTAACCAGTGATAATATAAAAGAATGATCTTAAAACACAAAAATTGCTGCACTATATAGAAAGGGTCCTTATGTAAAACAAAGAAGTTAAGAGAACTTCTTTGAAAACCTGACAGATAATAGGGGATGAAAATGATATTAAAGGGGACATGTCCATAATTTCAGATTTTCAGGGACTCAAATTGTCATAAACATCATAATTTAGGTACAGAACTGAAATTATTGGAAAGTGATAAAATCTTTCCATATCACTGCTTTTGCTAAATATGGGACACTACTCACTAGAAGTGCATGGCGCCCACTGGGCATACAGTGCATCCGCCCATGTACACTGTACCTTTCTCGTTTATGGTTACTTGGTTATATATTCTAGGGTCCTAGGCATATTAGTTTTCAACAAAAAGAAAAAAATGAAAAATAAAAAGCTTAGTACCCCTCATTCTTATTACCTTTTCAAAATGAAAAAGAAACAAAAGTGAAAAGCTTAACACCCTTCTTCTTATTGCTTTTTCAACATGAAAACGGAAAAAAATAAAAAATAAAATAAAAATGAGAAGGTCGTCCTACTCAATACCCAATCATGACATCTCCTCTCTCAACTTCACACCTTGACACGTACAGTTCTTATAGAGAGACATGCTTTCACATCTTCTTAACCAAAGCACCTGGGGTGTTCACCAACTAAATCATCACCGGTCTCCACCCAAGATCCCACCACCACAATTCCTTTTTTGTCTAAATTGGCTAAATCACGACCATTTCCCCAACTAATCATTATTGAACCCAATTCTTACACTTTTCAGAGACAATAATGCCAAAATTGACATAAAAATAGTCCTAAATAAAGAAAACATCTCTGCAGTTTGGCTCTGCATGGAATTGAGCAATCACTAATCCAACAGGCAACAACTATGTAAACAGAAATACGCTTTTAAGAAAAAATAGCCCTATAGATTCAATCGTTCAAAGATTTACCATCAATAATGCTATGGTGACGCAGCAGTTTGGTGGTGGGAATGGCTCCTGGATGAAGTGAATTAGCAGTAATCTCCACCCCTTCTTCCTGGTTAGTTGTCAAGACAAATCATCCACAAAAGCTTTTAAAGAAGCAAGGTTTTAACAGTAATCATCTTTATATCAAATAGTTACTGGTCATTCTATCTCTTCCACGATGGAAGCTTTTATATGGCTCTAGTTCTTTGAACAACTTAATCTACAGATATGGCACCATTCAAAGTTTCAATTAGGCTGTCCCAGAGTGAAAAAAGTGATATTATGGTAACCTTGAGAAAATTTAATAGCACAGGTTCAGGATTCTCACATTTACTTTCTTTATAGTTTTGCGGTGGATTTCTTCTATAAATACGTGTCATAGCCAAACAAATGTCCAATTTCTGGTCTTTGTTTCATAACCTTGAGTCCTGAGATACTACTACATTGACATTTTTAGAACAACACGTATGTCAAATTCTCAATTATAAAAAGAAAAAAGGGACTGCTTCCCCTTACAGTAAAGCTTGGTTGCCTATTCATAACAAGACCTTGAAGCAGTACGATTTGAAATTTAAAACCACCACCTTGATATCAATGTCTTGGATAGTTGTACTGAGTAACAAGAATAGATCGTTTACCTTAAAGCGCTTTGCCAGCTCATTAGCATGCAATATGTTAGCAAGCTTTGATTGTCCATATGCAGACATGGTGCTGAAACTGAAAAGTAGAAAGTAAAACAAGGAAAATAGTTAATTGCGAGCGAGCTCTACGAAATGTAATCAGTAGCTCAATTGTGAAGGGGCAACCCTATTTCCAGAGGAAAAATGACGTGAAAGGACAAAAGTGTCCCTCCAAGTCAAAAGTGATGTTTGATTTGGACGGACCTTTTCTCTTTCATGGATATTTAGAAAAGGCAATTGCGCAACCCATAATTTAACTACAAGCTAACCACGATCAAAGACACATAAGTCAAAAATGAAAAGATAAAGGAAAAAATGTTGCTACTAATTACCTAGATTCGTCATTGATTCTATCAAAACGGATTCCTTCACGGTATGAAAACCGATGGCCTTCGGATGACACATTGACAATCCTTCCTTCCTTTTGGGTTTCACGTGTTGTACTTTTCATGGTCTCCAACAAGAGATTTGTCAAAAGAAAATGACCTGCAAAAAATTAACATTTATACTTACATGCACAATGCATATCTGACAAGAGCATATTAAGTTAGTACCATATGGAGTGGGGAAAAAAAATCAAAAGACCAAAAAAAAAAAAAAAAAATCAAAAGAACAAAACATTTGTGTGATGGAGCTTCACAAAAATCACTGACATAAAAGCAAACAAGGTTTGTTGGAAAAAATCCAAATTTAGATAAGCTGTCTCTCTCATTACAGATGCTATTAACTAAAGCAATAGAATAAATAAGTGACAAAATTCAGAAGAGAAGAAGTAAGATATTTTCAGTTTTCAAGTGAAGAGAGATTGACAGCATTCAATTACCCTATTCAAGGTAGTTGAAATAGCCGAAATAAAGGAGAAAAAAAAAATACTACAATAGATGGTAGAGCCTACAAGGAGACAATTTGGATGTTTAGAGGCAAGTTGTTAAAAGAAGTCAGATGGGATCTGGAAGACGGTAGTGAGGAAATGTGGAATGGGATGGCGGGCTGCATTAGAAGAATAACCCAATAAATCTTGGAGAGTCGAAAGGGAGAGGTCTCACATCGAGAGAAACCAGGTGGTAGACTGACAGGTCTAAATAATAGTAAGAGCTACAAGAGAGTGCTTTAAAAAGTGACAGAAGGACCAAGAATGAAGACAATTTTAAGAGTTATAAACAAGTCTCCAAGTAGGCTTAGAAAGCCGTAAGAGAAGCTAAGAGGAGATTGTTTGAAGATTTCAATGCAAAACTAGAAGGTAAGGATGGGGACAAGAAAATTTATAAGCTTGCCATTGCCAAATGGAGAGAAAAGAAAATTTAAGTTTTTTCTCAAGTGTATAAAAGATGATGAATATAGGGTATTAGTGAAGGATGAGGAGATAAAAGGAAGGTGGAAGAACTACTTAGATAAACTATTGCACGAGAAGCATGAGAAGGACCTATGCACAGAGAGTTCAAGCGCTTCTAGTGGGAATGGGAGCCAAGAATATGTCTTACATTGCAAAGTACAAAAATCTGAAACGGCAAATGCGCTGGTAAGGATGAAACCTGGTAAGGCTTTAGGACCATGTGATTTTCCTATTGAGGTATTGAAGAGCCTTAGTAACATTGGAGGGTCGTGGCTGAGAAAGCTATTCAACAATATATTTGGACTAGAAAGATGCCTTATGAGTGGCCAAGGAGTGTGTCTTAGTACCTATATATAAGAATAAAGGAGAGATTCAAAGTTGCAATCGTTGCAAATCTACTAACTTAATGAGCCATACAATGAAGCTATGGGAAAGAGTTGTTGACAACTTTATCAGACTATCTGCTTGGGTTTATGCCCGGTTGATCAACTATGGAAAACATCCATATGCTAAGGAGAGCAGTCGAAAAATATAGAGAGAAAAAGGAGCACCTTCAAATGGTTTCCATAGATTTGGAAAAAGCATATGATGAGGTGCATAAGGGCATTATATGGTGGATCTTGGAGATAACGGGTGTGACAAAATGGTATATTGATGTGGTTAAGGATACGTATGAAGGTGCTGTCACTACCACTAGATACCCAGTTGGAGAAACTAGCAAATTCCCAATCACATTAGAATCACACCAAGGGTCCGCTTTGAGTGTTTCTTTGCTGAAGTTAAGGATGAATTGATTAGATATATTCAGGATGATATTCATTGACGTGTGTTGTTTGTAGATGATATTTTCACACTAGCTGAATGAGAAGCATTGGTATCAAAAGGATTTAGGATCAGCAAGAGTAAAACGGAGCACATAGAGTGTAGGTTAACTGGTAGTCAAAGTGCTTGAGTTAATAGCAAGAATCTGAATACCATACTGGGTTTACAGTAAAGGGGAGCATTAAGGGGAGCGGTAGTTCAAAATGAACTAGGTTTGTTGGATATCATGGAACACGATACTCTTGACATAGCTCAATGAGGAAACTGAATTTATGTGGCCGATGCCGATTAATTGGGAGTTAAGGCTTGGTTCGGTTTATACCGCGCATTGGTCAGGTAAGTAAAGCTTAATGACTAAATAGAAACTAATGTGTGGTCTTCGTTTTACTTCTATCTTATTTCTTTCCACAAAGTAGGACATGCTCCATCTGCCTTCCTGTAGCAGAGGGTATAATCTTTGAACTCTAACAAAACTGCATTAATCCGTTGAAAAAATACTACTGGAATGAAGATGATTAAAAAAAAAAAAAAAAAAAGAAAGAAAGAAAGAAAGAAGAATACTACTGGAATGAATCTAAGCAGGAACTCCACTCCATTATGAAAGAGATTATTAACTTGAACTTGAAACTCCTCTCTTGCTAGTTATTATAGAAGAAATGAAGAATTATGGAAAAGGAACTGTTGCTGTAAACTTTGCCAACATTAATTTGCACAACAAATTTACAGCACCAACAACAATAAGAAATCCAATGATTTATGATTCTTACCTATATGGTTAGTTCCGAACTGCAGTTCTATATTGTCTTGGGTAAGCATGAAAGGTGGAGCCATAACCCCTGCATTGTTACTTCCAACAGGAAAGGGAAAATTTCACTCCTTGTAAAGTTCAAAACTAAAAAGGCAAAGTCCACAATAGTTATGTATTTTCATACATTTAAAGAGGGGAAAAACGAAAGAGGAGAAAAACCAAAGCTATATGAGACCATAGCAATCAATTTCTTCATTATTCTTACATGAGGAGGTTTAAAGGAAGGCCTGAGGACTTGTATTCCGAAGCAAATTTCCTAACAGATGCCATTGAGCCGAGATCCAACTCCATAACATCGAGTTTACCGTTCGGGATTTCCTTAAGTATAGCTTCTTTAACTTTTTCACCGGTATCGGTATTCCTAACTGCCATAACTACATGCACACCACGCAAGGCGAGAACGCGTGCGGTCTCTTCGCCAATACCAGCTGATGCCCCTGAAATTGGACAGAATATAAGCAAAATATTATCCGATACCCCCAATTCCACAAGGTTCTGAAGTCAACATCGGAGGAGTAGATTCCACTCAACAAATCAGTTTTATAAAGCAAGTTGGCCAAATCTTTTCATAAGCACACTTAGGTACTCTGCCATCATTATTCACTGAGTTTACTTATTTTGAGAGATTTAAATTATGGCTTTCCCCAAGTACTACCTCAAATGAAATATCATGAAACATAAACCCATGAAAATTTCAACGCCACCCACATTTATACAAATAGAACAGATTGACACACATGAAAGTGACCGACCCGGCTACAACCTCAACTATTACCAAACCAAACCAAATTGAGCCTCAAGTCCCATCGACTGAGGTCGGCTACATGAATCCATAACAAAACTCAAATGACAAGAGAAGTACAGCGCAGAAATGGCAAACCAATCAAAGATACAACAAACTCCATTAACACCACACCACACCACAGCACAATTGCAGAAGTGCTTCAAATCGTTATTTCTCATATACTCTCTTCCACTCCCACAAGACAGATCAATACCATGAATTTACTTCAATTTTGGTTTTCTTTTTTGAACGGCAAAAGAAGTTTCATTAATCTTGAAATTGTTACAAGACTAAAAGGAGCAAGGAAACAAAATAAGCTCAAAGAGCAAAAATTGTCCAATCCGAGACCCAAACCAACAATTGGCAAGAAACAACTTCAATTTTGGTTAGTAACCAAAGTCCATACTTCGCACTCATAGAATCAATCTGCAAAAGGCTTCAATCTAGTTCAAAGATGCATATAGTTTATTTCTAGCAAGGTAGAAACATATAATAGAACAACATCACCAACAATTGAATGAATAGGCCCATGTTCTTGAATAAGAAGCATAATATAGTCGATATCTGAACAAACCCACCACAGAATGATCCAACACGTGCATACTTGCACAAAAACATGCGCATATGAGAGAGAGAGTGAGACCTGTTACTATGGCAGTGAGGCCAGTTCCATCAATTCCTTGAGTAACTTCCTCAGCAGTAGAACAGGCTGAGAACCCAGATGGACCTTTTCTTCCAAAAATCCACATTTCGCTGCTATGATGGTTTTTTTTTTTTTGAACACGATTTCGCTGCTCCGATGTGATCACCCCCAAATCCAAATCAAACCCTAATTTTGTAAGTTAACCGTTTGGGGTTTGTTTTATTTACTTGTAAACAGTTAAACACATGTTTTTTAATTTTATTTCCAAACCACGGTAAATCGTTATTAATAATCACGCTTTCTATGTGGAGCAGTTATTCCTTTTTTTTTTTTTTTTTTTTGTGAACTGCGTTATTCCGTTTAAACAAAGATTTTAGAGATAATTAAAAAGTGGTTCGAAACACGCTTTTAGGAGACGCCGACTTTTCAATCCAGCGGTATGGATGCTGTGGATAATTTCATAATTCAGGATGACATTCATTGACGTGTGTTGTTTGTAGATGATATTTTCACACTAGCTGAATGAGAAGCATTGGTATCAAAAGGATTTAGGATCAGCAAGAGTAAAACGGAGCACATAGAGTGTAGGTTAAGTGTTAGTCAAAGTGCTTGTGCTAATAGCAAGAATCTGAGTAGTTCAAAATGAACTAGGTTTGTTGGATATCATGTGTTGGAACATGTGTGAATGTTAAGTCCCACATTGGAAAAATAGTAAAAAGGATTGGACCTTAATATACAATTGGATGACTCACCACTTACAAGGCTTAGCCTTTTAAGTGGATATGAGTCATTTAATGTATATTGGGCCCAATGAATGTAGTGGACTCCGTGAATACTTCTCAGAAGTTAAGGCCTTGTGCACGCCGGCACAGCGGAAGCGATGGCGGGATCGATGCATCATTCAAATTACCAACAAGTGGTATCAGAGCCGATGGCTGACGATCTACGGGCAGACTCTCGGCGCGCCATGAATAGGTTTGCATGGTGAACTCCAAGTGATGGAAGCAGAAAAAATCCAGTAGTGCAAGTAATGCGGTGTACCCGTTGCAAGGTGATGCAAGCGAATGGTACACGTGTTGTACATTGACTCGTCGGGGAGCATGGTGCCAGTGAATGGGCACGTTGGCTCTCAATGGAGTTTCTCGTCGGGGAGCATGGTGCCAATTTAGGCACATTGGCTCTCAATGGAGAATTTGGTTGATGGATCTGAATCGATGGAGTTGGTTGGGTTGAGAGTGTAGATCAGAATTAAGGGGGAGTTTGGATGCAAAGAAACGGGCAAGGCTCAATGGACGGTTCACACATGAGGGGAAGATTTGTTGGAACATGTGTGAAGGTTAAGTCTCACATTGGAAAAATAGTAAAAATGATTGGACCTTAATATACAATTGGATGACTCACCACTTACAAGGCTTAGCCTTTTAAGTGGATATGTGTCATTTAATGTATATTGGGCCCAATGAATGTAGTGGACTCCGTGAATACTTCTCAGAAGTTTGGGCCTTGTGCACGCCGGCGCAGCGGAAGCGATAGCGGGATCGATGCATCGTTCAAATTACCAACATCATGGAACACGATACTCTTGACATAGCTCAATGAAGAAACCGAATTTATAAGGTCGATGCCAATTAATTGGGAGTTAAGGCACGGTTCGGTTTATACTGCGCACTAGTCAGGTGAGTAAAGCTTGATGACTAAGTAGAAACTAATGTGTGGTCAGTGGTCTTCCTTCTATCTTATTTCTTTCCACAAAGTAGGATATGCTCCATCTGCCTTCCTGTAGCAGAGGGCATAATCTTTGAACTCTAACAAAACTGCATTAATCCGTTGAACGAATACTACTGGAATGAAGATGATCAAAAAGAAAAACAAAAAAGTAAGAAAGAAAGAAGAATACTACTGGAATGAATCTAAGTTGGAACTCTACTCGATTATGAAAGAAATCTATTAACTTGAATTTTGAAACTCCTCCCTTACTAGTTATTATTGAAGAATTATAGAAAAGGAACTATTGCTGTAAACTTTGCCAACATTTGCACAACAAATTTACAGCACCAACAACAATATATAATCCAATGATTTATGATTCTTACCTATATGGTTAGTTCCGAACTGCAGTTCTATATTGTCTTGGGTAAGCATGAAATGTGGAGCCAGAACCCCAGCGTTGTTACTTCCAACAAGAAAGGGAAAATTTCACTCCTTGTAAGGTTCAAAACTAAAAAGGTAAAGTCCACAATAGTTATGTATTTCATACATTTAAAGATGACAAAAAGTTTTTGTCAAAAACCAAAGCTATATGAGAGCATAGCAATCGATTTCTTCATTATTCTTACATGAGGAGGTTTAAAGGAAGGCCCGAGGACTTGTATTCCGAAGCAAATTTCCTTACAGATGCCATTGAGCCGAGATCCAACTCCATAACATCGAGTTTACCGTTTGGGTTTTCTTTAAGTATAGCTTCTTTAACTTTTTCACCGGTATCAGTATTCCTAACTGCCAATGTACTCATTACTGAGATACTCTGGACCATGAATGAAGGAAGCATGGTAATGAGTACGGATATTGATTTGGGTCTCTAGGCCTACCCTCCTTGATGCCTTTTGGCTTTGATTTGGGGGCATGGTTCTGCAACAAAACGTCCGTGTAGCTCCTCGGTTCTTGGAGGTTTAGGGGGGTCACTGTTTCAGTGGTATTCTGAGCGCAGCCACTTTGTGCATATTGCCAAAGGTTAGGTCTGTTCTCAACCATCCCCGCCCATACCCCCAATGATTGGGGACTAGATGGGTTCCGTTATTGTTGTTGTATCAGTATTCCTAACTGCCATAACTACATGCACACCACGCAAGGCGAGAACGCGTGCGGTCTCTTCGCCAATACCAGCTGATGCCCCTGAAATTGGACAGAATATAAGCAAAATATTATCTGATACCCCCAATTCCACAAGGTTCTGAAGTCAACATCAAAGGAATAGATTCCACTTGATTCAATAGAACTACCAAGGACCAGGCAATTAGGTCAAAATACCTGAGCAGAACCATTTTCACAACTCAACAAATCAGTTTTTGGAGTAATATATTATTGTCATTATGTTTTATTTTATTTTATAAAGCAAGTTGGCCAAATCTTTTCATAAGCACACTTAGGTACTGCCATCATTATTCACTGAGTTTACTTATTTTGAGTGACTTTAAAATTTAAATTATGGCTTTCCCCAAGTAATACCTCAAACGATATATCATGAAACATAAACCCGTGAAAATTTCAATGCCACCCACATTTATATAAATAGAACAGATTGACACACATGAAAGTGACCGACCGGGCTACAACCTCATCTA
Organism: Gaultheria prostrata; assembly: GCA_036023075.1. Taxonomy (NCBI): domain Eukaryota; kingdom Viridiplantae; phylum Streptophyta; class Magnoliopsida; order Ericales; family Ericaceae; genus Gaultheria; species Gaultheria prostrata. Next base: position 40,189 of record JAXBDA010000372.1, on the reverse strand, counting down.
TAACCAAACCAGACCAGACTGAGTCTCAAGTCCCATCGATTGAGGTTGGTTACATGAATCCATAACAAAATTCATATGACGAGAAGTACAGCGTAGAAATGGCAAACCAATCAAAGATACAACAAACTCCATTAACACCACACCACACTTGCAGAAGTGCTTCAAATCGTTATTTCTCATAAACTCTCTTCCACTCCCACAAGACAGATCAATATTCAATACCATGAATTTACTTCAATTTTGGTTGGTAACCAAAGTCCATACTTCCCATTCAATAGAATCAATCTGCAAAAGGCTTCAATCTTGTTCAAAGATACATATAGTTATTTCTTGCAAGGTAAAAACATACAGTAGAACAACATCACCAACAATTGAATGAACTGGGCCGTGTTCTTGAATCAGAAGCATAATATAGTTGATATCTGAACAAACCCACCACAGAATGATCCAACACGTGCATACTTGCACAAAAACATGCGCATATGAGAGAGAGTGAGACCTGTTACTACGGCAGTGAGGCCAGTTCCATCAATTCCTTGAGCAACTTCCTCAGCAGTAGAACAGGCTGAGAACCCAGATGGACCTTTTCTTCCAAAAATCCACATTTCGCTGCTCTGATTTGATCACTCCGAACATTTGTCGGTTTTCACCCATGTGGGTGAGGTAGATTTGTGAGATTTTTGGCTCACAATTCTTGACCATCTAGAAGGGTGGCTTGCTTTTCCCCACATCGGCTGCCATGGCAGCAGAAAATGTTGTTTTGGGGCAGCCAACATTGTTGACGTTTCTCCCCTTGGTTGGTTTGTTTTTGGGAAAGTCTGCTATCCAGAAAAAAATAACAGAATTTACCCAGAAGTTGAAAATCAGTGGCCCCGATTCTCTTCTGGTGAATCTGGGTCATTAATTTTCAAATTATTTGTAAATTCCGTGTATTTTTTCTGGATACATAACAGTAGTGCTGAACTGGGGTATGATTCGAATTTTGTTGTGCCCCATGCCCGACAGGTTTGCCCACACAAAAATACACACACCAATCACACACAGAAAACATAAGGAAATTCACCTGGTTCCCTGAAATTTGTTCATTTTAGGGGTACGTCTCGGATAGCAGAAATCTCAACAGAATGACAGATACAGTAGGAAAGATACAAATAAAACGCTGGAGCACCACTCACTCAACTCACCCTCACTGGAACACCGGCTCACTCCGACTCCCTCCCGGAGGAGGAGCCCTCTGCCTCTCAACTCTCTCTCTCTCTCTCTGTTTTTTCTGATATACCAGTCCCCCACACTTGGAGATACCAAATACAAAGCCCAAAGGCTGGGTTTTACAGGCAAAAACAGCGAAAAAAACAAACAGCACTGCTTTTCACTACAAAGCCCAAAGGCTGGGTTTTACAGGCAAGAGAATATGGGCCACTAATTTCACTTTCTGAATAAATTTTGTGTGTTTTTTCTGGGTACATAGACTTTCCCTACCCCAATCTTGCAGTAATTGTTCGGGGTTTGTTTTAATAATTTATTATTTGAACCAAGAGTTTTTTCATTTTACCTTCAAACTGCGGTAAATCGTTATTTACAATCACGCTTTCTATGTGGAGTAGTTATTCCGTTTAAACAAAAGACTTTGGGGATAACTAGATTTAGCTTCTGTTTGGTTCTTGAGGAAGTAAGTGGAAAGGAAGGAAAAGTTTTTAAATTTTCTCTTCTTAAGAAAGAGAGGAAAATATTCAAATTTTTAGTAATTTTTCTTTCATTTTCTCTTATTTCTTTCTTAGTTATTTTTTATTCTTTTCTCTTTTTTCCCCTAACTTCCAAACAGAGCCTTAATTGACAAACGTGGTTAGAAAACACGCTTTTTGGAGTCACCTACTCTGTACCCGGCACCATTTTGTTTCGTCGCCTTCTTCCCTTTGCTACTTAAAAAGAAAGAAAAAAACGTTCGGCGAACGGAGCCAGTTTATGGACCATTGAGAGGTGTTTTTTTTTTTTTGCATGTTTGTAGAAAAACAAAAATTGGCACATCACTTTTCTTTTATACAAAAAAACTAATTAATGCTTTTGGGGCGTCATTACTTGGTGTTATAATGTCATTTTTCTGCATATATTTATGTGTGACTCAAGACAAAATATATGAATTTTACTTGAATATGTAATGGAAGCCGATATTGGAGTCCAATTCTGGAAAGAGGGTTAGAGGTTCGTCCAAATCCATAACATCTTGACAGTAATGGCGGTGGTGGTTTCAATGGATTCTAGAAAATGGGTTTTGCGGTACATGTGGGAAGGAGGATTACATGTACCAAGTAGCGGTGAGTAGAAGAACTGTCAAACCGTGGATCCAGTCCAAACCAGACCAAACCAGGTGGTTTGGTTCAGTTTTTTAGTAATATGGTTCGGTCCCGGTTTTAAAAAATTAGAAACCGTGTTAAATGGTTTGGTCTATAGATTTACATTGATGGTTCTGGTTCCAAACCGATCCGAACCATTTTATATTTATATGTATATGTTATCTATTTCTCCGTTGTATATTAGTAATTTCCAAACCTAATACTCCACTCCACCACCTTACTCTTTCACTTCCAAAATTAATACCCCTAAAACATCTATATGATAACTTAATCCTACAATTTCTTTGCACGAAAAGTACAAGGCTTGGGTTTAGTCAATTGATTTCCTATTTCTCGGTAACTAATTTTCTCATCTAATAATGTATTCCATGATAACTTTTCTTTCAGTTGATTGATGGTAGTGAATTTTGATGATTTTAATAGCATTGGTTTTAAGTATAAGTTTTGGTTTAATTTAACTGTGCAATTTTAATAACATAAATTATTTATGAAGATGATATCTCAATTACAAGCAAACCATGGTTCAAAACCGAAACCGAACCGTAATTTAATGATTTGGATTGGTTTGGTTTATGAATTTTATGGGTTGGTTCTCCAAATTCATAATCCGTATGTAGTGGTTTGGTTCTTGGTTTTTCACAAAACCGGACCAATCCGGTCCTTGCTCACCCCTAGTACCGAGAGATTAGTCCATGCAAAATGTTTCGGTCGCCCTCATTAATCAAAAAAGGGAACAAAAAAAAAAGAAACTGGGTTTCCGATTCTTGACTACAAGAATATTAGATTTGAATAAAAATTGCACATCTGTAAAAGCGATTTAATGTATTTTGGGAATAAAGTTTTAAAAAGCATTTTTATTTAATCAATTATAAAAAATCGTAAATTGGTCTGAGAGTCCAAAAATTTGGCTGGGGAATATTAGGAGGTTGCCCAAAAAGTTTTCAAACCCAGGCATCACTGTGGGCCCGAAATTCCTAATCCGGGTCCAAGCTAAGAAGAGCTCTATTTCCCCATCCAAACGGTCTCTAAGAGTTAAGTCAAAAGCTTATAGGTGCCAAAGTGAATGGACTAGAACAAAAAATAGAGATCTTAGGATCAGCTTGAGACTATATTGAAAGAGATTTAATTTAATTTTTTTTTTTCCGTCCGACCAAATGAATAGACTAATCCTCGCTAATCCAGGTAACTAATTCAACCGTACAAGGGCGTTAAATTCCCTTATTACTACTGTTTTGATCCAACGGGCCCAAATCTAAACAGCCCAAAAGGAACTTCCTAACCTCCCAAAAACTTTTTGTTCCTTGAAAAAAAAAAATTACCTACTATAAGCAAATTCAATGCCATACAACTCAAGAATCATAGAAAATTAAGAATTGAGCATGTGGACTTGCAAACTTGCACAACAAATTGTTAATACATGCAACATCTTGATGATAAGTCACTACCAAAATATCAACCATTTACAAGTGATTGAAACAAACAATTGCCTCATTTGACAAACATATTGAGACCAACGGAGTAACAACCCTTTTCAAGAACTGATGACAAGATCCTATCCATAAACACCATCTCAATCCTCCAGTATCTGAATTGAACGAGCAAGAATATATAAATTAGCAATTCTACTAATCCCCTAATGAATAAATTAGGAGTCCTATTATCGTTATTATCATGAAATAAAATACAAGTTAATGACAACAAAACATACCTGAGACAAATCCTTTTAACATCATCCAGCTAGGCTGCAAGAACCAAATTAGAATAACTGTGTAAGAGATCGAATGGGCATCTAGGAAAAACACAAGGAAAAAAAAAAAAAAGAATAGTGAAGAGAACATGAAGCAAGTCTTCATAATCCACACCTTTAAGCTCTATTTTGGAAGAAACTCACCGTTCAACATGCCATCATGCTCTCTTAACGGAAACCAAGCTCTCCGTGTATGCAACAGCTTGTAAAGCTCTTGGCCTAAAATGGACTTGATACTCCCTTATTTCTTCAGTCTTAAGGTTGTATGACATCATATGTCCTTCGCTATCGACAAGGAACTCACCGTTCCGCCTTAATCCCACTCCCCTGTATTGGCCCGGCAGGAAGTGTCCAATAGTAAACTTTCTAGTCCACGGCACCTCAACATCCTCTTCATTCATTACCCATATGTCAAAGGACCTCTCATCCTCTAACATATCAACATAAGTGTCAACAGCCACAGCAAGGGAATCTTCATAAAAGAAAAGTTTACCAAAACGGTGCTTAGCTAACAACAAAACTTCAGGCACGGGCAACTCTTTGAACACCTCATCATATTGAACATGACAATTACCGAACTACCATCTTCCACTTCGTTAGTGGCTTCCCATAAAACATCCCCATTGAAAGATGCATAATTGCGGAAATAACAGACACACTTGGGGGGCTCAGCATCAACTACCCTCCAAGAATTGGTACCCAAGTCATATATTTCAACTCTTTTGTCAACGACCCCGAATGAAATAGCATTCTCAACTTTCCACATGCCGAATCTAACCACTTTAAATTCACCTGTAGAGCGACTAAACCCAAAATACTAACGTGGCCATTTTTGTAGGAAGGTTGAGGAAGAAACCTGAATTCCTTCATTGAAGGGTTGCACAGCGCTATACGGAGGGACTGAATGTGGTGAGACACACGACGCCTTTACAAGGACCAAAGAGTTCGATTTGTCTATATCTTCAACTGGGATTTCATCAGGGACGAAGGACAAGACAAGGTCGCCGTCGTTGAGGAAACGCCTAACGAGGAGGCAGTCGGGGTGTTGTTGGCGGCAGCAGTAGACACAGCGTGAACGTGGTGACGGGAAATAAACGCAGAGCTTTGAATTATAGCGCACCACTCTTTGCAGATAATCTTGGATCGACCAAGGGGTTTCATGGGGAGCCTCACCAGAATCTCCGTCACGATTTCTTGGGGTAGTAGGATCGCCATTGGTGTGCAGGAGATTCGATTGCTTCCCTCAATCTCACTGTTATGTTATTTCTAGGGTTGGTTTTGTCTGACAGTCCAACAGTGAGATTGAGGGAAGCAATCGAAGCTCTTGCACACCAATGGCGATCCTACTACCCCAAGAAATCGTGACGGAGATTCTGGTGAGGCTCCCCATGAAACCCCTTGGTCGATCCAAGATTATCTGCAAGGAGTGGTGCGCTCTAATTCAAAGCTCTGCGTTTATTTCCCGTCACCACGTTCACGCTGTTTCTACTGCTGCCGCCAACAACACCGACTGCCTCCTCGTTAAGCGTTTCCTCAACGACGGCAACCTTGTCTTGTCCTTGTCTTGTCCTTTGTCCCCGATGAAATCCCAGTTGAAGATATAGACAAATCGAACTCTTTGGTCCTTGTCAAGGCGTCATGTGTCTCACCACATTCAGTCCCTCCGTATAGCGCTGTGCAACCCTTCAATGAAGGAATTTAGGTTTCTTCCTCAACCTTCATACAAAAAATTGTCAAGGATAAGTTACAATTTGAAATGCAAAAATATTTCAAATTATAGTACCACACTTTCCAAAAAAAAAAATTTCACTTCGTTCCCCTTTTAACTCATGACCATCATGGGATAGATATCACTTCAGCCCCATAATTATAAGTTAGACGCCAATCCCAGGTTGCTAACACAAAGGTGGATGGTTCCACATGTGGAGTATTTGCCCATCTACAAATGGCACCGGAGGATCCCAAACATATTTGCAACAACTTGGAGCTCAACGTTTCAACAAAGAGCTGACGTTCTTTACAGGCTTGCATTTGAATCAACCAAAGTCTGGCCGGATGAATACCAAAACTATGTCTCGACTGGCTCAATCTTTAATCTGCATAATACCAAACCAATATGATTTGCCATGAGCGGTGATGCAACGCCAATCTGGCAAAATTAGTGAAAGAACTGCACTCTGGCTATAGGTAGAGCCGAGGTAACAAAAAACATGCACTCAGACAATAGCTAGGGCAAAAAAAGAAGACCCAATCTTCTTTTTTATTTATTTATTTAAAAAAAAAGACTATAGCTTGGGCTGTAAATTGATCAAACTATTCATGCTCAATCAACGCTGTGATTGGGTCATTATGTAAACATGTAAAGCTTGAACATATTAAATTCGCAAATGTTTTGAGCTTGACTCGAACATATCTCAAAGTCTTATAATAGGACCATATCAAAAGAAGAAAAAAAAAACTAAGATTCTTGAGAAACGGTCATCTTCAATTTGATTGAACGACCAAGTCCAGTTCAAAAGAAAAAAAAAATGACCAAGTCTATCGAAGCTCATTAAGTTTTTCAATCCAAACTTGAATGACCAAATATTTGGCTCAAACAATATCGTTTGAAGCTCCAACTATAGCCACCCTGATAAGGGCCGTAAAGCTTTTAAGAGGAAGTCTAACCTTGATTTCTTTGTTGAGATTTAGACAAGATGAAACATATTCACTGTGTTTGGTTTAGAATTTTGAGAAGAATATTTTTGGAAATTTTTTTGAGATAGTGTTTGGATGGGTTTTTGGAAAAAGTAATAATTAGAGAGATGTGTAATAATTGGAGAGAGATAGAGAGAGAAATGAAAATAATGATTGGAGAGAGGGGTATGAGTAGAGAGAGAAATGTGATTAATGATTGGAAAGATGAGAGATGAAAAAGAATCTTTTTGGAAATTTTTTTTGGAAATGTGAAAAGAACAAGGCCATTTAGTTCTTCAGTAAATACATGCCATCTCTTAGCTCTAATTTATCTTCTGCAACTAGACAACCCAAGAAGTTTTGTAGCTGTTGGCGTGACTTGTCATAACGATGATCACCTTTACAAAAAATCTGCAGCAATATTTGTTAGACAAGAAGCAACTTGAGACAATATTGTTCTCACCTAATATGCAGTTTATATAACCTAACCAAACACATTATTACCCTGAGAGCGTTGTGAATTTGATCCAAGTTCAGGCAGCCAAGATTTTTTATCATCATTGTGACAAATTTCTACAACAAAAACAAGAGTCCATTTAGAAGTGTGCAGGGAAATAATGCAACTAAGAAAGTCCTCACTCGTCACAATCCAAACGACTCTTGATATTTTCATGGTTACGGAATTACCTAAAATATTGTTCTCAAATATTTGTCACAAAGTAATGGACTTCTCCATTACTTTGATGCAAGAGGGATGGCTGGGAATAAAAGACAGTCCCTCTCCCTGCTGATCCCCTCTTTTATCTACAAGCACTAGCCAGTCTTAACGTTCAACTTAGTGAATTACGTTCCACAGTCTTAAATGTGCATTTCGACATTGAGTTTCAAAGCTTTACCCTAACAGGTTTGAAATGGTAATTTACTATAGGTAATTTGAAGTCATTCACGCCAAGGATTGTTCTTGCACAAAAAATTCGAATGAAATAAATCTCTTCTACCAGTACCTACAATGTATCACCCGCTTTTGATTCACAAGCCACTTATAGCTAAATCTCTTATTTCTGTTGTTTAACCATTGAATCGGTTCATCTAGAATCCACATTTACCAAAACAGAGCCTTTCAATTGAACATATCATAAAACACGTTCCACAGTCTTAAATGTGCATTTCGACATTGAGTTTCAAAGCTTTACCCTAACAGGTTTGAAATGGTAATTTACTATAGGTAATTTGAAGTCATTCACGCCAAGGATTGTTCTTGCACAAAAAATTCGAATGAAATAAATCTCTTCTACCAGTACCTACAATGTATCACCCGCTTTTGATTCACAAGCCACTTATAGCTAAATCTCTTATTTCTGTTGTTTAACCATTGAATCGGTTCATCTAGAATCCACATTTACCAAAACAGAGCCTTTCAATTGAACATATCATAAAACTTGTAGAGACATGTTAACGGGGTTACAAGAAACAGGTAGATGAGACCCCAATCTGGAAAACAAAGGAGTAACAGAGGCCAGTAACAATTTCATTACATCAACCTACCTAGTAAACAGTCATTTCCTTGCTGCCTAAATTTTTTAGCATCACTGTGATAAATTTCTAGAGAGAGAGAGAGAGAGAGAGAGAGAGTCCATTTAGAAGTGTGCAGGGAAATTATGCAACTTAGAAAGTCCTCAAAATCAAAATGACTCTCGACACATGTTGGAGTTTGTCCCACATCGGTTAATTATGTCCTAAAAAACTAGTATATGATTCTGGGCGGCCTCTCCACTCATTGCCAATTGGTTTTGAGTGGGATGCTTCGACATGGTATCAGAGCTAGGTGTTCGGAGACTTTTGGACAATACTATGTCGTTTATGGTTTGTACCCCCTTTGTCTGTTGTTGATGGTTGATTGTTATCGTATGTGTTGAATCGTTTGTTACCTCACCACGTGTGAGTTGAGTTGAGTTGAGGGTTGCACATGCCGAGTAGTATTGGAGTTTGTCCCACATCGGTTAATTATGTCCTCCAAAACTATTATATGAGCCTGGGCGGCCTCTCCACTCATTGCTAATTGGTTTCAAGTTGAATGCTTCAACAATACATTTCATTTGTAGGATAAGGAAGATAAATCATTTCGACCATATTAACTATCACTTACCTCACCAGCGTCACCACATACCAAAACATCGTAAAATTGTCAATGCAGTGTGTCTTTCCAGCATGTACACATCAAAGTCCCCTATAACCCGTTAGGGTTGCCAGGAGTTTACTAGTAACACACCACCTTTTCGTGATTAGACATAAGTTTTGACTCAGAATTATAGAATATTTCAAAGAATAAGATGAACCATGATATGTTTAGATGATAAAGTCTACATTTCTCTCTTACACTAAACCTCTCAATATATAGCTTCACAGTTGCACTACCATAATTTGGTTTACTGGATACTTTGCTCATAAATATCTATTTGTACAAGACTAAACAACATAATGAAGCCTTATTGAAAGAACGCAATGAGTGTATCATCTGGGAATTTATGAATTTGTACCGTAGTCCTATTCCAAGGGGGTCAAGATTTTTGCCTCTTTAGACAAAGAGATGAGATATATCTATCTATGAAGCATCGGCATTCTTAACTACTTGCCTTATCCGTGTCAAACACTCCAAGTACAAGCAACATACCCGAATATGTGAGGACAAGTATGGGACACGACAACCTTTATCTCCAACTGGACAGATGTCAGAGAACAACTCTACCCACATGTTAGTTGCAGGGACTGTAGATGCTACACGTCCTAAATAAAATGTAAAAATTATACACATAACAAGACTGAAGATTTATAATGGACAAGGCAAAAAGAAAAGGCATGCAGTTAAGAGTGGCTCTACTATCCTGAAGGGTAAAGAGAAACTTTTCCGAAACACCCTTGTAAGTATGTGTATGGTTGGACATGGAAGTTGATGTAGGACAATAAACTTCCCAATATTGTCCTACATCAGAAGTTTAGCTTAATGCCAATAAGAAATTGACTTATGTCCAATAAGAGGAATAGAGTGCATTAATTCAATGACAGTTGAATCATGACCTGATCATAGAGCACATTAAATAACCCACAAAAGAATAAAAGAAAATAGGCCTGAAGCATGGAAAGAAAGGGCTGATTTACATTGTCTTTTGAGCAATGGCCTTAGCAAGACAACATAAGATCCTTGGAGCTTGGTCACAGGAGACCGGCCTTCGAAAAAGGTAGAATCGATTGTCGGAGAGTTGTGAGCACGAAGGACAATTACAAAGAGAACAGGGTTAAAAGAAGGCGGCAGGAAACATATGCGTTTTTTGAGAGTTCGGCAGTTGGAATAGGACCTCTACAGCGTTTTGTGAATGTGTTTCCTAGGAGTTTACGATTAGTTTAAGATGCTGGGGAACTTTGTCTCATTTGGTATAAACCCAATGTTGTCGGTTACAACACCAAAGAAATGTTGAGTAATTCTATCAAACAATTGCTCTGCATTATACAATCCATTCAAAAGCATGGATACCTGATGTGGTCAGTTACAACACCAATATGTTGAGTAATTCTATCGAACAATTGGTGTGCATAACGCTAAAATCCATTAGAAACACTGATAGATATGTTGTTTGAAGTGAAATTCGTAAATTATGTTTATGCTAATGCAGATGTACATGTTTACCATGGATGAAGCTGGCTTACTGTGCTTTTTTTCCCGGTGGTGGAAACTTTGGAGGAACAGGGAGGTATGGTGGAATTTGAATTGAGGTTGGAGATGTGGATGGGATGGGGGTGGAGGGAGTGTCCATTGAAGCAGTCGGGAGTTCTGGTGGAATAGTTTGGGGAGTCGCTGGTCACTGGATGCAACGTTTCAGGTGTTCGAGAGACAGTGGGTTGGCGCTGGAAATGGGGAAGGGAATAACCGTGTTTTTGGGTGGGGAGGAGTACGAAGGGTATTTTGGGGATTGTAAAAGTCAGACAAACACCTGACTCTTTATAATAGAAAAATATTGCAAACATGTGAAATTTATAACATATGTGAAACAATACCAGGAAAATGAGGAGGAAGAGTAGCCATGAGAACCGAAGACACCATTGACTGATATTTAGATAACAGGTGGAGTCTTTCAGAGCCTCCTGAGTTTTGTCTCTTCCCAGGCATACTATCTTTGTATGACTGTACAACATCAATTAGCAGTAATAGGAATTTTTCTTGATACTGTTTCTCCATTGATATTTCTTCCAAAGCTTTACATAAAACTTGCTGAATGCTATCCTTCTGAATCTGTTTCAACATTTAAAGAGATTATCTAATTGGTACTGACTTAAGTTTGGTACACAACAGTACAGCTAAGTTAGTTCGTTTCAAAGGCAATCAGAAGTTTCCGGGAACAGAGAAAAAGAGAGCTATCCTATGAATACGAGCATGTCTGTAACCAACAAGAAATGAACAGCAGAACCGGTTCACCTTTAGTAGGTTATTCTGATGTCATTAAAGTACTCGCTCTGTAAAAGCTGGACCTGAGGTAATTATTCCTTTTGACAAGCAAGTATCATTCACCAAAAGGACACCAAACTATGGGCATTACCCAAGTACAAGACACCAATACACGGGTAAATATCAGGGTCACAATATTTCCCCACAACAAAAGTAAAATCCACAAGGAAACTAATATCCATCCAATAACCAAGAAAAACATTGCATGTAGCTTCACTGGATTTGTCAACTCTTTCTTTCAGCATCCCCAAGGCCCTAGTCATCTAACAGTAAACAGCAGATCAAGCACAATAGGAGACATGAGTGAAACTCTTTCTTCCACACATTCCTCCTCTCCACTACAGAAATTCCCTACCCCGTGATCTAAACAACACACAAGCAACATATGTCACCATCCAAGAAACCCGAACACACAAAAGACCAAACTCCAGTTCCCTAGCTACCCCAAATCAAAGGGGCAATAAATTTTTACCACCAGGCTTCACTTTGACCCACGCGTCACCACTCCATTATAACATTGTTCCTCAGCTCCAAATCAATCATAAAATAGCTTCCTAAGCTGCTGAAGAAGCAAGAAGGCTTAACTTAACCCTGGCCTTAATGTGGATTTACGTTCCACGCGATGACATCGTCTCCCCTCCTAAACGTATTAGAAGGTTTAGGAATTATTGTCAAGATAACAATTCCATTAAATGTGCTGTTTTACAGTTCTTAGGGCAGAAATTTTGGTTTTTGGTCTAGAAAATTATCTATGAAAATAAGAAGATTTAATTGTTACTTCAAGGTGGAGATGTCAAAATTAAGAATAACACCAAAAACCAAAGGGAGTTTCGAGGTTAGTTCACCTCCGTAAGCAATGCCCTATGGCCTATAAGGCTATAACATTCCATCCACAAGTGGAATGATCATGAATAACTACAAGATAATATATTAAACTCATGACCTTCAGAACATGTGACAGATCAGTTGCTGCACAAAACAGCCACACCTTAAATACAAAAGCCATCTCACATCTCTATCCATTATGCATTAAAATAAAGTTGGGTAACCATAGTGAAATTGTCAAATGTACATACAGGGTCGATGCTCATCTCTCGCGCGGCCACATTGCTGTACGCATCAAAATGCTCCCAAAACTTTGATGCTCCATTCTTCTCAAAAGTTTCCTGTACCAAAACAACCAGTATCAAAGTCTAACATAAAATTATTGGAAGTCCAACATATGAAGAATTTAATTTTTTTGGTTAAAATAGCACTAAGCCACTAACATAAAAAATTACCAATGTGGAAAAATCCATTATGTATCTCAATATATAAGTTTGACCTCCCAATAGAAAAAAACCTCCTTTTTGCATAAGTTGTTGGTTAGTAGTCATTCTTGTTAATGCGCACAGGAGGCCTACGGTAAAGGGGTCTAACATGGGATCACCCTTATGGGGTAATTCGTGGTGTTCTCGTATTTAATGTGCCTAGTGGAGAATGTGGCTAGGGGCTAGCCCTTAGGGGGTATTGCACGTAGCAGCTCTGGTACTAGATGTCAACGAGTTCTTCTAATCTACAGCGAAAATATGTACTTAGTATTTTTAATTTCTCATTTTTTAGACCGGACAAACATTTGGGGGAGTACATTGTTGGACCCCATAATCATAACTGCGTCGTCAACTAATGCGAAACGAGCTAAACCTCAAGGAAGCCAGCGAAATGTTCTTCGACCAGTGACTCGAGGCCGCAATTGCAGAGAGTGCGAGCCTGCAAAACGAGCTTCGACCGAGGGAAGAAATCACCTTTGCCATTCAGCAAAGCTTCCGTTGCTAAGCAAAAGCCGTTCCAGCTCTCCACTATTTCCTGGACGGCATCACCGTTAAGAGAGTCCAAAATCCCCAAATCGCAAACCGATGACATCGCATCTACCACCATTGCAGACCAAATCGTAAAGCACAAAGGCAGTAAGTAGACTTAAATATTCCCTAACTTACGGTATAGAGATACATACAAATGTAAGGATAAATAGAACTGTATGTATGCGATAGGAGCGTTTAGGGTTTCTGATTGCCCTGTAATTGCAGACGAGATTGCAGAGAATTTGCCACGGCCTCAGCAATGCACTCGGTAATCTACACTACCTCGCCTCTTTCCCCCTCTTTCCCTGAGTCACTGTTCACCCGCTTCTCTCTCTCTCTCCCCCCCTGTTCTTCTTCGCTGGAGACTGGCATGGAGAAAAAAAGTTGGATTTTCGACTGATTTTTTTTTTTTTTTTGGTAAAAAAAAGAGTTGCATCAAATTAAATACCAAAGGATTTTCGACTGATTCGATTTTTTGGCCAGATGGGTTTTGGTTGTTTTGTTGATTCACTGGTGAATGGTGATACGCAAAGATGGGTTTCGGAAGAAGGGTTTTGGATTTTTCTTTTTTTTTTTCCTAATCTATTACATGAAACATGACTTGGGCTGGGCCGGGTTCGGACCGGGCTTATACTAGATACTAACGAGATTTGTGCATGCCCAAATCGGACCCATTAAGAATCGGGTTTCATTTTATATTCCCAAACCCAAGCCAATTAAAGTTTTATTTCTCATACCCGCCCAACAAGCCCATATATTTTTCTAAAGCGTGATATTATAGACATAAATAAATCAACTACAACGATCACAAATTAGAATTTTCAACCAAGAATACATAAAGTTTTCCGTTCTCCCAATACTATTAAAAATAAACCCATAAAACATTATGATTTTGATAGTTAAGTTGTCTCTAAAAGGCAATAAAAATGTTCAAAAAAATGAACCTTCCAACATTCATAAAGCTTGACATGCAAAAAAATTCCTCCGCTCTCTCCCTTATTTTCTACGGGAGTACAGATACATGTGTATATATTCTATTACAAAAAAATAATATTATCTTTGGGCCGGGCTGGGCTGGTCCTTGAGGATTTTCCCAAACTCATCCCATTAACTAATCGGGCTTAAAATATCAACCCGACCCAACCCTATAGGCCTAAGTTTGAATCTCAAACCCTAAAAAAATCGAGATGGATTACGTGGGCCACCGGGCCGATGTGCACCCCTACATGGAAGGGGGAGGGGAGTGTGACTCGATCCCGGGATGCAGTGTGGAGCATCCAAGAGCCTACCGCATGAGCTAGCCACCACTTGCGTTTTGGATGGGGGTTGGGTTGGGTGGGTTGGTTGTTTTTTAAAGAGTGAGAATTTCATTTTCGGAGGAAGCTATCACAAACTACCGAAAAACAAAGACAACAACGGAATAAAAGTCGTGTTTCAAAGTTAAGCTTTTGTCGAGTGATGCTACATGTGTGTTGTGCGGGGGCGAGGATGAGACGATAAATCATCTATTCTTTCGGTGTCGCTTTGCCAGCAACTTGTGGTGGAAATCACGCGTGAGCCATTATTTTCAAGAGCAAATAGATGATAATGTGAGGGGTCGGATTTGCGATTGGTTTAAGGAGGGGATTGACGCTAAAACTCTTTGTGAACTTGTGTGTGTTTTATGGGAAATTTAGTGCGCGCAGAATAGGGCTGTGTTTGATTTAGCTATTCCAGCATATGATTATTGTCTTGCAAATGTTGGTTTATAATTTGTCTTTGTTGGTGAAGTCTAGAGAGAGGCTGCGAAATGAGGTGGCCGCGGGAAGAATGCGCATAGGAGATTCATCTACTTTTAGTTTTGGTCAGTCTCTCAGGTTATGAAGCTGCTTATGGATGGAACATGGCAGAAAGAGAGTGTTAAAGGGGTGGCAGCATGGTGTGCTTCTGAACTTCTAGCTTACTCTCTAGCCAAAGGTTTTACACATGTTTATGCGTTATCATCAACGGGTAGAAGCTTTGGCAGTTTTACAAGCGGTGAGGTGGGCGAGAGCTAATGGCATACGGAGGCTGCACATTTGGACGGATAGCTTAGAGGTAGTGCATGCTTTATGTAATGTGGTGGATGTCAATGTTTTGATATGAAATGTTATTTGTGATATTTTAGATAATATTTGTGCTTTTGATTATGTAAATGTATTTAAGGCCACTCGTCAAGATGTGAGGAATGCCCAAAATCTTGCACGGAGCCGTCTTTGTAATCGTTAAGTGCTTATATATGTTAAGTTTCCAGGTTCCCAAAAAAAAAAGAGTTACTCCCTCCTATGTCTATTTTTAAGTGTGTTGCTTCGTAAATCTAACTTATTGGAAAAAAACATCACCATTATGATTTTTTTTTGGGTACCTACCTGGTACCATGTGGCCGAGTCTACGTGGTACCCGAACATTACATCCGGACTGTCCAAAAGTGTATTGGACGGCCGAGATTAAAACACCCTCTCTCCTCACACACTTTCCTCTTTCTCTCTCCTTTTTCTCTCTCCAAATCCGGACCGCCCAAATCCAAAATAGAAATTGTTCCACCATTACGCATTTCACATCAAGTGTTACTTCCACTTTATACTCCCTACTTTTCACATCAAATTTTGCTTCCAATTTTCAAAATTATCCTCTACTTTTACTCATTAACATTTTACCCACTAACTTTTCAAAAGGACAAAATGATAATTGTACAAATTTTTTTACCCATTAACTTTTCAAAACACGCACTTATTAAGAGACAACCAAAAATGAAAATGTCGACAATAAAAAAGGGAAAAAATAAAATTTTAATAAATAGTCTTTTCTACAGAATTCCAAAATTTTAATAAATAGTCTTTTCTACAAAATTCCACCACTCGCTACCCACATCAAACGCCCTGAATGGGTCCCCAGTAATTAAGAGTGACTTCTAAGAGCATCTCCATCAGTCTAGGCAAAAAAAAAATAGCCATTTTGTTTTAAAAAAATGCCATATAGTGATATAGCTAGCTAAAAAATATCACCCCTACCCAACAGACTAGCCACTTGGCTCAAAAAAAAAAAAAACAACTTTGACTCGTCTTCTTCCTTTGCCGCACGTGGACCTCAAACGCGAGAGTGGATCTCGCTCTCCGACACGCACCGAGGTTCACCGGAGGGTGCGAGCTCCGGACAACTTTTTTGACGACGAGTCTTACACCATTCAAATCGCCTTGACGCTCGACCTACAACCCTATGGTATCAAATCAATTTTACGATCACTCCTTTGGCGATTAGTTTTTCCAGGCGTCCAGGTGCAAGAGGAGAGAGAGAGAGAGGCGGTGGCGAGCTCGCAAACCTCGCCACAAGGGGCGAGGTACTGTAGCTTCGGACGAAATGGCAAGATGAGAGGCGAGGCTGCTGGGAGTTCGTTTGGTCGGAAATCCTCGATCCTCGCCAGTTTACCGGAAATCTCCAACAAGCGAGGCTGTTGGAGATGCTCTAAGATTTCACCAACGTCCGAAGCATACATCCATTACTGTGGGATCAAAGATGACATTATGGTCCAGAATGTAGGTATTTATTTATTTTTTCCCAATTTGCAATGGTCTCTCTCTTGGTTACCAGTTTCAACGAAAACCTTTTTTGTGGGTTGATTACTAGGGAAGTTTTTTTTATCTTGTTAATGTAACCAAGAAATAATGTTGGAATTAATGGTAAGCTTCAATACATGCTGTGTTACATTCAAATTGACAAAACCAAATAGAACAACATTCGACGTATATATTAAAGTATGTCACACACGGCTTTCAAAAACTTAAAAATCCAGAAAAAAATCACAAGGCATCACAGAAATCTATTCGATAAAACCATCACTTGGGAGTTGGGATCGGTCAAACTCAAGCTGAAGTTCCACAATTTCTTTGCCAATTCTTCGTCTTTAGCCAAAGCGCTCGGTTTTGCTAGATTACTGTCGCAAAAGTATTCCCCGCTCACCCCCTTAACTTGTGGATGCAATGCAACGTAGCATGTGGTTGCCGCTCCCTAAAACCACAACGAACGGAATGAGTTAGCAAACAGTGTCACACTAATGTCCTACTAACAAACTGGCAAGCATCTCAAACATCGCAATTCTTGAACTATTTGCCGCTCTGCATTGTAGAAAGAACTAACCTGTGGAATATTTTTCATGAAATATTTAGCAACCATGTTCACCAAGCCTGCAACCAGACAAGAACAAAAACATTAATCACCAAACAAATTGAAGTTCATTTAGTTGAAGATGAACTTATGAGCCAACTTTGAACTACCCAAGGCATATCGAACTTCTCAAATTGTTTCACTTTCACTATTTCGAACTTCTTAGAAAATTATCAATATTTTCTACTTTTCAATAATTTTATACCAAATATACATCTTATTTAATAAATCCCGACTAGTTCTATGACATAAAGTTTACAAAATCATTAGAAAAACATTATCAATTGCAAGACATAGGAAAAAAAATTTAGAGGCATGAATGCCAAAATTGACAAACCAATTGGGACGGAGAGAGTACTATTAGCGCAAGTGCAAGTGTATGGCCACGCATTGATGATAATTAGGAAGCCTAAAAACGATCCTAAATAAAGGAAACATCTCTGCAGCTTACAAATATGTATTCAGAATGTTTCAAGAACAAATAGCCATATAGATTTAACTGTTCAGAGATTTACCATCAATAATGCCATGGTGACGCAGAAGGTTTGTGGTGAAAATGACTCCAGGATGAAGTGAATTAGCAGTAATCTCCAACCCTTCTTCCTGGTTAATTTTCAAAAGAAATCATCCATAAAAACATTTAAAGAAGCAAAGTTTTAACAAGTAATCATCTTTGCATCTCTCTCTTGTCCGACGGAGACTTTTATTGGCTCTCCAGACTGTAGTTCTTTGAACAATCTAATCCACCGATACGGTACCATTCAAACCAGGCTGATCCAGAGTGAAATAAGTCACTTTTTTTGGCTCGCCGAAAGTCAGTATTGTTAGTTGCAGTTAGAGAGAATTTGTCATAGCGCAGGTTCTAAGGGTTCTCTTGTTTTCTTTTTCTTATCTTTTATCTCAAATTCTGAATTATAAAAAGAAAACAAGAACTGCTGCCCCTTACAATAAAGCTTTTTTGGTTACCTATTCATAACAAGACCTTGAAGCAGTACAATTCGCAATTAAAATTAAAACCACCTTGATATCAATTTCTTGGATAGTTGAGTAAGAAGAATATATAGAGAGAAAAACTTGTATCCCGAACGGGTACCGCCACATGGTATCCATTGGCGTATCCGAGCCGTCCAAACATGTTTTGGACAACCCAAATTTAAGTGTGGTATTTTAGTAAATTTTGGAGGCAAATTTACCCCAACAAATCTGGGTCATCCAAAACATGTTTGGAAGGCTCGGATGCGCCGACGAGTACCACATGGCGGTACCCGTTCGGCATACAAGTTTTTCTCATATATAGAGTACCTTCAAGCACTTCGCCAACTCATTAGCATGCAATATGTTAGCAAGCTTTGATTGTCCATAGGCAGGTATGGTGCTGAAACTGAAAAGTAGAAAGTAAACCAAGGAAAATAGTAGTACCTGTGATTTAAATAAAAAGGATGGTATATTTTAAATATAGAAAAAGAAAAAACAAATAATTCTAATTACTATCAAAGACAAATAAATCAGAATTGAATTGCTAATTACCTAGATTTGTCATTGATTTTATCGAAACGAATCCCTTCACGGTATGGATACCGATGAGCCTCTGATGACAAATTGACAATCCTTCCTTCTTTCTGGCTTTCACGTGTTGTACTTTTCATGGTCTCCAACAAGAGATTTGTCAAAAGAAAATGACCTGCAAAAATTTAATATGTATTCCTTACATACGCAATGCTTATTGTTATACATCTTACTAGAGAGTAGAGGATAAATTTAGTGACCTATGGAGTGGAAAACAAAAAATTGAAAGGAATCCTTGGAGAGTCGAAAAGGAGTTCCCAACTCAAAAGAAACCTGGTGGTGGACAGACGAAGTCCAAACTTTAATAAAAGCTAAAAGGGAGTGCTGTACAAAGTGGCAGAGCGACAAGAATGAAGACAATTTTAGGAGCAATAAACAAGTTTTCAAAGAGGCTTAGAAAGCCGTAGCAGAAGCTAAGATTGGGACTTAAGGCTCACACTGCATACTAGCAAGTGAGTAAAGCTTAATGACCTAGTAGCATTTAAGTGTGGTCTTCGTTTTACTTCTATCTTATATCTTTTCACAAAGTATGACATTCTCCATCCGCCCGTCTGTAGAAGGTGTAATCTTTGAACTTTGACAAAACTTCATTTATCCGTTTCAACGAATACTATCTAAGTTGGAACTATAGACGATCACTTGCTACTAAAATCATAGGAGAATTACAGAAAATTAGAGTACCACAAGAATAGAACATCCTATGATTTATGATTCTTACCCATGTGGTTAGTTCCAAACTGCAGTTCTAAATTGTCTTGGGTAAGCATGAAAGGTGGAGCCATAACCCCTGCATTGTTACTTCCAACAACAAACAAAATATTTCAACTCCTTGTAAAGTTCAAAGTAAAATGGTAGGGTCCAAAATAAGTCATGTAGTTCGTACATTTAAGGAGAACAAAAACAAAGGTAAATCAGACAGCAGCATATTCAATTGCTTCATTATTCTTACATGAGGAGGTTTAGAGGAAGGCCGGTGGACTTGTATTCCGAAGCAAATTTCCTTATAGACGCCATTGAACCAAGATCTAACTCCATAACATCGAGTTTAGCATTTGGGTTTCCCTTAAGTATAGCTTCTTTGACTTTTGCCCCGGTATCAGTATTTCTAACCGCCATAACTACATGTACACCATGCAAGGCGAGGACGCGTGTAGTCTCTGTGCCAATACCGCTGGATGCCCCTGAAATTGGAGAAAGTATGAGTAATAATATTATCGGATTCTCTCAACCACGAGGTTTTGAAAACAACATCAGAGGAATAGATTCCAGTGGAACTTATTCTGAAAAGGCACAACTTGATTCAGTAGAACTATGAAGTACCAGGCAACTAGGTAACTAAACCGGACAGAGCTCCTGTCCAATTTTTCCGGCACGTCAAGTTTGGGCCTAGGAGGGCCCACATAATATTCAGAATGTTTATTTTTAGAGCTTATCGAGTATGTCATCCACGTAGAAAATTAGTTTGATAGATGCTATGCACAAAACAGATTTGTGGAAGGAAAATAGGATTAAAAAAAACTACCAGTCCCAAATTTTCTCCCTCTTTCCTACATTCACATCCCAAATTTCATCGCGAATAATCTCAATTCAAGATTTTCCTCTTTTTCATCTTTCGCACAACACTATCTGCACCACGTGCGCCCAAATTTGACTTTAAAAAAAAAAGTATTTCCGAAAATATTTTTTCGAACTTTGTACACCATTCGAAAGTAAATGAGATCTTTTGAACGTTCCACAAAAACTTAAAAATTAATTTTGAAAGTAATTTATTTTAGGATTTCAAAGTTCAACTGTCTCCCGTAGCATTTAAAATGCGACGGAAATAATAAACATGTATATATAAATTGAAGTTAATCCCCGGGATTCCATTAGTACCACCCTATTATAATCAATCTGCGACATACTTCACACAAATAGGAAAACAAGCCAAGTAATTTCTCATCATAGAGCCATGCTCTTGAATCAGAAGCATAATAACATACTAGTTGATATTCGAACAAGGGGAATGATTTTTGCACTCGTCATTTGTATAAATTTACAAACTAAAAGCACTAGAAACACAAGAATACAAAATTTGACAACTTAATGATTTCTATATTGCTTTTGCATAAGTAACTTCTATTTTTCTTGGTTTCTACTATTTCTTTTGTTTATTCTTACGTCTAATTTCTGGCTTCATCCCTGCTTATAAAATAGTGGAGTCCAAAAATCATTTCCCTCCGAGCAAACCCATCAAAGAATAATCTAACACATCCATATCTACATAAACTTACCAGAAAAAAGAGCGCGTGCTAGAAAGAGAAGAAGAAGAAGAAGAAGAAGAAGAAGAAGAAGAAGACCTGTAACAATGGCAGTGAGGCCAGTTCCATCAATTCCTTTAGTAACTTCCTCAGCCGTAGAACAGGCTGAGAACCCAGATGGACCTTTTATTCCAAAAATCCACATTTTGCTGCTCTGCTTTGATCACCCCTCAAAAAACCCAAATTTAAAACCAGATTTTGTATGTACTACTTTACATAACCATTGTAAGGTTGTGTACACTATATATAGGGTCTGAAAGAATGCGAAGTTTTTTCATTTTTTACTATACCCCCATTTGGATTTAATTTTCACCTGTGGGAAACCGGTTTTATTGTTTTAATACTTTTATCATTTATCTAGGATGAAAATCAAGACCAAGACCCCTGAATATACCAACTGATCCGCGGTGATTTCTATTTCATTTTTTTAACCCGGGTAAGATTTCGATTTTTAAGATGAAAAAATCTATGGGTTTCGATTCAGGTTTGATTTTACACAATATTCGCATCGAACCTCAAACCGAACTAGGGACGGAGTCATGATTTTTGCGTAGAGGGATGAGTTGCATGGAGGGACGGGCTATATCTTTGGAACTCAAATGGTAGCCGGTAGGATACTCTTAACATAAATTTCATCACACACACACACACAAAATCGGGTTTTGGTTCGAGTAGAGTTTTGATATCAAATTTTGGATTCGGTTTGATTTAGCCAGAAATTTGGGCCAAACATCGTTATAATCTATCTATTTTTGTCGTCCAGAAAAAGACAAAAATTCGTATCTCTGTTTAGTAGCGTAGATTCCTTGAATATGGGAACATTTCGTGCGAATCATTAATTGGTTATTATTTTGAATAGATTCAAGGTTAGTTTTATTGATTAAACAACATATGAATTGTCCATGCGTCAACGTATTTTATAAAATTGCATAGTGCGTAGCACGGGTCAATTGCTAGTTAGTCTTAATTTAAACGAAGAAATAGATCTTCTCACATCATGACATGGCAGTGGTTTAAAATATCGAAGATTCAGATTCGTAAATATACTCAGGCTACTTAGCAGCGTATAAAAACACTCCGCATACACACTTGACGTTCATCCCTGCTCATAAACTAAATTTGTATCAATATTTTTTTTCCTTGTCCTAAATTTTTTTTTAGCTATTCAACGATTTCAAAGCAATCAACAGGAATTAATAAATTGCTATGGCTCGCGTACACGATCCAACAAGATTCGAGTCTCGCCAATTGTAGGACTAGCGTGGAGGACCCTTTGTCCATCTAGTACCTAGGAGGCGCTGTGTTGACAGTTTGTCCTTCCGAACAGTAGCTATGGCTAGAACCACACGTTCCATAGCGAATCGGGAGTCCCCTCCCACCTTTTTTGCAGTTAAAAAAAAAAGGAATTAAGAAATAATCTACGAACACGCAATATACGTGAAAAATTCCAAAAAGGGTAAAAACCATGGGAAGGAATCAAACACTATATAAAAAAAAATTGTGCGATTACAATCGACCTATAATTACAATTGAAACTCCTCTCAATTGACCTAAGAACCAATTGTCACCTTCTCGTAAAGTGTTTGATTGCCGCATGCCTTGAATCCTCTGCCCTCTAAGATACTCCCAGAAATCCATTGGAAGAGTGATTCAACAAATTGAATCAAAGGTTGAAGAAATAGTTAATTCTTGGAGTAGATGATCTAGATCAAAGGTTAAGATGTGAACTCCAAGACCAACCTATTCTTATACATTTTTCACACATTTCAATATATTTTTTCAATCTTTTTCCTTAAGAAGAAAACAAAATCTCCCTCTTTTTGTCACGGAGGGACAAAGGTAGTAAAAGAAACACCGACCATGAGCACAAGAGTACTAGGTCCAGAAATGCGAGCATGACAGCCATAAATATTCAAAAGCAAAACCATAAAGGCGAAGAAACTTAGATAGCCAATAAACCAAAACACAAACGGTCATAAATCCATAAGCAGCCATATATCAAAGTACCCAAAAACAATTACGCGCATCCAAAAGTAACAAACTGACCAATAGCCAAGAAACCTGTTGCGAAACGCCACACAAGGCAACCACTAAAATAACCAGAGTAGCTGTAACTACTAGAGTACGAATACTAAAGCATAGAAAGCGAAATACCCAAGAAATCTACTGAGGGCGAATAGGAGTAAAGAAATTCCTCATCTCTTGCATGAATGCCGCAAATTTGCAATCGAGAAGGTTCAATATATGCTGTGTAATTAATGGTATCTGCTTCAATATATGCTGTGTTGCATTCAAAATTGACAAAATCAAATACAACAACATTCGACGTATACATTAAAGTATGTCACACACAGGCTTCGAAAACTTAAAAATTCAGGAAAAACTCACAAGGCATCACAGAAATCAATTCAAAAAAAACCATCACTTGGGATCGGTCAAGCTCAAGCTGAAATTCCACAATTTCTTTGCCAATTCTTCGTCTTTAGCCAAAGCGCTTGGTTTTGCTAGATTACTGTTGCAAAAGTACTCCCTGCTCACCCCCTTAACTTGCGGATGCAATGCAACGTAGCATGTGGTTGCCGCTCCCTAAAACCACAATGAACAGAATGAATAAGCAAATAGTGTCACGTCCTAACAAACTGCTAAGCATCTCAAACATCGAAATTCTTAAACTATTTGCCGCTCTGCATTGTAGAAAGAACTAACCTGTGGAACATTTTTCACGAAATATTTAGCAACCATGTTCACCAAGCCTGCAACCGGACAAGAACAAAAACACTAATCACCAGAAAAATTGAAGTTCATTTCGTTGAAGATGAACTTATGAGCCAACTTTGAACTACCAAAGGAATATCTTGAAAATGACCTGTCAAATTCAAGCATGTTTGTACGTAACTTCCCGTACCCTACAATAGCAGGAGTCCCATCTGTGTATTGGGTAACTCTTTTTATGATCCCCAGCAAAGAATGGCATTGAAGCCGTGGAAACTTTATATGCATCTCAATTGAAGCTGTGGAAACTTTATATGCATCTCAAAACCAATTGGCAATGAGGGAACAAGACCCTCATGTTATTAAGTGATCACTCATTCCATACCGAAGCAATACGGGATTGTATTGTATTGTATTGCTTAACATCCCTCTCACGTACAGCCGCATTTGACTTTTGAGGTCTACGTGTAGCCACTTTTTGGGTTTATCACCGTGTAGCCTTTTTGCTGGATCTGTCATCGTAGGGTGTGGATTGAGAATTTTTAACATGTGGGGTGGAATGGGCTCCGTTCTGATACCATGTGGAAACTTTATATATATCCATCTCAAAACCAATTAATAATGAGGGAGATGTCCCTTATGTTATTAAGTGATCACCCATTCCATTCCCATGCAATGTGGGATTGTATTGCTTAACAGAAGCTATAAATATGAAACACAATTTAATTCCTAGAAACTTTGGTTTATAGATTTCTCTTAGTATTGACTCTAGACGATAAATTTTTTCGCTCATTATTCTTTTTGAGAACCACCTAAAGTTACAACTACAAAGATGACATGATTCTTCTATACTATGATTCTGAAGTTCACAGTAAAAAATAGTCCTCGCCTGATCGTAGACCACAGTTGCATTTTCGACTTCCGCAGCTAAGGCCTCACTCGGATCAACGACTGATTCGCACATAAAATCATTCTATTTCACTGCTTTGATCGGCGTAGTCCATCTTCTAGGGATCCAAACTGTCTATCATGCCTTTCTTCATTCGTGGTTGAAAAACAAAATGCTTAATATCCCTCGTTCTTATTACCTTTCGAAAGGAAAAAGAAACAAAATGAAAAGCTTAACACCCCTCTTCTTATTACTATTCCGATGTGAAATGTTAAAAAATGTAAAAGAAGGTCGTCTTATTCAAATCCGCAATTATGACATCTCTTCTCTCAGCTTGACACCTCGAAACTGTTCTTACAACAAGAAACATGATTTCACATCTTCTTCACCAAAGCATATGGGGTGTTAATTTACCCACTAAAATATCACCGAACTGTATCCAAGATCCGGCCAGCCTCACAATTCCATTTTTGTCTAAACTGCGAAGTAAATTGGCTTAATCCCGACATGTTTTTACCCACTAACCAATTATTGAACCCAATTCCTAAACTGATGATACTCCCTCCACCCCAATTTGTTTGTCACTTTCAATATTTCGCACCTCTTAGAAAATTATCAATATTTTGTACATTACAATGATTTTATGCCAAATATACATCTTATATATGATAAATCCCAACTAGTTCTATAACGTAAAGTTTTCAAAAATGATTAAAAAAATTAAAAATTGCAAGACACACAGAACAATTTCTGAGGCACGAATGCCAAAATTGACAAAAAATTGGGACGGAGAGAAATTAGCGCAAATGCATGGGTATGGCCATGCAATGGATTGATGCAAATTATGAAGCCTAAAAACTGATCCTAGATAAAAGGAAACATCTCTGCAGCTCAAAAATATGCAATCAGAATGTTTCAAGAACAAATAGCCATACAGATTTAACTGTTTAGAGATTTACCATTAATAATGCCATGGTGACGCAGAAGGTTTGTGGAGAAAATGACTCCTGGATGAAGTGAATTAGCAGTAATTTCCACCCCTTCTTCCTGGTTAATTGTCGAAAGAAATCATCCATAAAAACTTTTGAAGAAGCAAAGTTTTAACAAGTAGTCATCTTTGCAACTTACCAAAAAACAGTAATTATCTTTACATAAAATAGCTACAGGGACAATCTCTCTCATCCTACGGAGACTTTTACTGGTTCTCCATAGACTTGCAGCCTATGACTCTGGTTCTTTGAACAACCTAATCCACCAATACGGTACTATTCAACTAGGCTGATCCAGAGTGCAATAAGTCTTTTTTTTGGCTCGCCGAAAGTCAGTATTGTTAGTTTGAGAGAATTTTTCATAGCGTAGGTTCCAAGGGTTCTCATGTTTTCTAAGTCTTTTTTTTCCGGTGGATTTCTTCAACAAATGTGTCATAGCCAAACAATTGTCCAATTGCTGGTCCTCATTTCATAACCTTAATTTCTGAGAAATTTGATCAAATTGGAAAGTCTCAGTGCATACCCACATGCAGACCTAAGTTGTTAAAATTCTACGATACAGGATACGCATCATACAATTCATATCGTTTCCATTCCGTATCATTTTTGTATAGAAATCCTATGATAGGATGGCTTTGTTAAATCCCACATCGCCTATTTAGGCCACCCAAGCCTGGTTAATATATTCTAGAGGTTACTCTATCTATTGCCAATTGGTTTTAGGTTGGAACCCTCCAAGAAATTTAACAAGCTTATCCTGCGATATATATGTGTATTATGATTCAATACGTATCCTATGATTACTTGATGAAAGAAATTCAAACATTATTATAAGAAGTGGAACCTCAAACGCATTAATCTAAGTCGTTTGACCGACATTCAAACAATTGGAAAGATATCCAACCACAACGTAGCATTAGGGATTTTCTTTTCTGTCCTTGACTAATGTAGCATGAAACATCAATCTGATAAATCCCAGTTGCAAGACATGAAATTTTACAACTTAAAAAGTTAGATTGTTGGTGTTATTAGGTATAAAAAATTATTAATTACTTAATTATGGTTAACCACGATACGTATCCCGATACAATTTATAAAACAAGAAAAACGATACACAATACGTATCTCGATTTCAA
The DNA here is from genome assembly GCA_036023075.1 of Gaultheria prostrata. Classification (NCBI taxonomy): domain Eukaryota; kingdom Viridiplantae; phylum Streptophyta; class Magnoliopsida; order Ericales; family Ericaceae; genus Gaultheria; species Gaultheria prostrata. Next base: position 13,305 of record JAXBDA010000372.1, on the reverse strand, counting down.
AACCTCATATTGCAGACACACATGGGGAGAACATGGTTCAATAATTTGTGGGCATGGTATTGTATTGGCATTTTTGTAACAGCATGTATCTCAAATTCTGAATTATAAAAAGAGAAAAAAGAACTGCTGTCCTTACAATAAACCTTTTATGGTTACCTGTTAATAACATGATCTTGAAGCAGTACGATTCGCAATTATAAATAAATCCACCATAATATCAATTTCTTGGATAGTTGAGTAAGAAGAATATATTGATTACCTTTAAGCGCTTCGCCAGCTCATTAGCATGCAATATGTTAGCAAGCTTTGATTGTCCATAGGCAAGTATGGCGGTGTAACTGAAAAGTAAAAAGTAAACCAAGGAAAATAGTAGTACCTGTGATTTAAATAAAAAGAATGGTATGTTTCAAATATAGAAAAAGAAAAAACAAATAATTCTAATTAGGATCAAAGATAAATAAGTTAGGATTGAAAAGATGCAGGGAAAAATGTTATAGCTAATTACCTAGATTTGTCATTGATTTTATCGAAACGAATTCCTTCACGGTATAGAATCCGATGACCCTCTGATGATATATTGACAATCCTTCCTTCTTTCTGGCTTTCACGTGTTGTACTTTTCATGGTCTCCAACAAGAGATTTGTCAAAAGAAAATGACCTGCAAAAAGTAATTATATATTCCTTACATACGCAATGCTTATTGTTATACATCTTACTAGCTAGTAGAGGAGAAATTTAGTGCCCTAATTGGAAAACAAAAATCGAAAGAAATCTTTGGAGAGTCAAAAAGGTGTTCTCAACTCGAAAGAAACCTGGTGGTGGACAGACGAGGTCCAAACTATAATAAAAGCTAAAAGGGAGTGCTCTACAAAGTGGCAGAGCGACAAGAATGAAGACAATTTTAGGAGCTATGAATAAGTCTTGTAAGAGGCTTAGAAAGCCATATGAGAAGCTAAGACTCGGACTTAAGGCTTAGTCCGGTTTATACTGCACACAAGCGAGAAAAGCTTAATGTCCTAGTAAGTGTGCTCTTCATTTTACTTCTATAGTTCTATCTTATATCTTTCCACAAAGTATGACATTCTCCATCAGCCCGCCTGTAGCACAGGGTTTAAGTTGAGCTTGTTAGTCCTCTCTCTTGCTAGTAAAATCATTGGGGAATTATAGAAAAGAAAGCATTGCTAAAAATTACAGTACCCCTAGAATAGAACATCCTATGATTTATGATTCTTACCTATGTGGTTAGTTCCAAACTGCAGTTCTAAATTGTCTTGGGTAAGCATGAAAGGTGGACCCATAACCCCTGCATTGTTACTTCCAACAACAAACAAAATATTTCAACTCCTTGTAATATTCAAAATTAAACTTGTAGCTAGAGAATATAATAAGGCATGTACTTCATACATTTAAGGAGGACAAAAACCAAGCTAAATGAGACATCAACATATTCAATTGCTTCATTATTCTTACATGAGGATGTTTAAAGGAAGGCCCGCGGACTTGTATTCCAAAGCAAATTTCCTTACAGATGCCATTGAACCAAGATCTAACTCCATAACATCGAGTTTAGCATTTGGATGTTCCTTAAGTATAGCTTCTTTGACTTTTCCACTGGTATCGGTATTTCTAATGGCCATAACTACATGTACACCACGCAAGGCGAGGACGCGTGCAGTCTCCATGCCAATACCGCTTGATGCCCCTGAAATTGGAGAAAGTATGAGCAATAATATGATCGGATACCTCCAACCATGAGGTTCTGAAGCTCCTGTCCAGTTTTTTTGGTTCCAGCCCGTCTAGTTTGGGACAGAAGGAGTATATATGTATGTAAAAATTGAAGTTAACAACCGGAGTTCCATCAGTACCACCCATATAATCAATCTGCGACATACTTCACACAAATAGGAACACAAGCCAAGTAATTTCTCATCATACAGCCATGCTCTTGAATCAGAAGCATAATATACTTGATATTCGGACAAGGGGAATGATTTTTGCACTCGTCATTTCTATAAATGTACACACTAAAAACAGTAGAAACAAAAGAATACAAAATTTGAATTCCAATTATAAACAATGATGAAGCTAGACATGTTACGTGTGGAAGAATAATAGATGAAAGGGTTGAAGTCATTTTTAACTTAAAAAAGTGGAGTCCAAAAATCAATTCTCTTGGACCCGACCCATCAAAGAATAATCCAACACGTCCATATCTACATAAAATTATCAGAAAAGCGCAAGAGAGAGAGAGAGAGAGAGAGAGAGAGGAGGAGGAGGAGACCTGTAACAATGGCAGTGAGGCCAGTTCCATCAATTCCTTGAGTAACTTCCTCAGCTGTAGAAGAGGCTGAGAACCCAGATGGACTTTTTCTTCCAAAAATCCACATTTTGCTGCTCTGCTTTGATCACCCACCAAAAGTCCAAATTATGTTGACAACCATGCGAGGGAAGAGAATTCCAACATGAACTCTTCCTCTCTTTTTTATTCATTTTAATAATAAGATGTCTGTGCTAACTTATACGTATCTCAATTAATTTTGAGATCTTGAAGGTAACGATCAGACATAAGTCTCATTGCCCAAAGAGTTTGTTGGCAAAGAATCAAATGAGATCTTAGGTGAGAGTGAACCATATGTTCCAAAACAAGATCACTTTACCAACCCATCAAGTTTGATCTATTCCCAAGTCTTTATCTACAGGGCTCCTTTCGTCAAACATAGAGGGCTAGAGGCTAATAATGCGAAGTTTTTTCAACTTTTTATTATGCCACCAGTTGAATTTTCACCTGTGGGACCCGTTATTAAATATACTTTTGTATGAATGTACCAACTGATCCGCGGTGATTTCTATTTCATTTTTTAACCCCGGGTAAGATTCTGATTTTTAAAATGAAAAAAAATAAAGAATTAGTACTCTAAAGCCTATTATACACTTTTGTAATTTGCGTAGTCCACCTCATTTTTTAAAAGGTCTCGTGTCTACTGTGGTAAATTTTGTAGCGCCTTAGGTCCACTTCTTATTTTTCACAAGACAAAAATGCCCCCACATTTATAAGATAAGTAGGTTTTTTAAGAAATTAGAGAGAGAGAGAGCGTGTGCTTCGTTTTACTCTGATCAATTTTGACAGAATCCCAACAGACTGTCAACCCGGCGATGGTGGGTGGCGCTGGAGATGGGACTAGGTTAGATGAGGCAATGCTGTGGCAAGACCACCCTCTCCGTCGTCGGCCAAGAGGCGGCACCACCATCTCACGTACAATAGGTGATGAACTCTCCATAGCCCGATCTACTACCTATTAGCATAAAAACGGGAGTTATAATGTTTGTTACATTGACTTTAAATTACAATTATATCCTCTTCGTCGTCGGCCAAGAAATCACAATTATGAAGACAACAAATTGTAACCTAACTCAAATATTGGTCTACGGTTTTTTTTTGGGTAAATAAATTGGTCTACGGTTGTTAAGAAAAAGACATCCCAGTTTAGCATTAGTTGGGAAAAAAATAAGAATATTAACAAAGCAACAAATTATAGTCAAACGTAAACATTTATCTACAAGTCAAAAAAAAAAAAAAAAAGTTAGGGATTATTTGGAAAAAAAAAAAGAACTTGAACTACTATAAATCTAAAACACTAAATATCGAACTTCATAAATTGGAAAATGCTACTACAATGTTATCCCTTATGGTGTCCCCCGATCGTAATATGTTACGCCTTCTAATGATTTATGTTATGCCTTCTAATAGTTTATGTAATGATGGGGGGACAAAAAAAAAAAGTGAGTCGTAATATGTTATGTCTTTTTGAAGAATGTTATGTCTTCTAATGATTTATGTTACGCCCTCTAATGATTCTAATAGTTTATGTTGCGCCCGCTAATAATTTTTCGTTAAGCCTTCTAATAGATTTTTGGGATAACATTGTAGCATCTCCCTCATAAATTTGAAATAGTTTTGGGATTCTGTCATATTTGATGCTGATCTCCTCGTGCTGTCCTTCTCTCTCTGTCTCTGTTCCATATCTTATCTGGATAGACTTTCAAACCAAACAAAGCATAAATGACAAGCTTAGAGTCAAGTAAAGTTGCCGGACAACTAGAGGGAGAAGGGCATTCAAAGTGTTGTCCATTCTCATAATTATTTTGCCGAAAGTGCGGGGTACATTCTGCTAGATTTTTTGGCGGTATTTTTCCCTTTTAAGTATTTTTTGTTCAATTTTTTGTTAAAAAATTATTATAATATGGGCCGTAGTTGAAAAAATTTGATATAGAACAACACTTTAGCTAGACAAATAGCTTTGTTTATTATCTTTTTGTATATAGTCAAATTTTTTTCTTCTTCTCACCATAATTACTTTTAGACTCCTCTGATTGAGAAGACAGAGGATTAATTAAAATATATAACGTGAATCTAACAAGAATTCAAGAATATATAAATAAGGACAAAGGGAATTGAATTTCAAGTTTGAAATTGGAGGACAATATCGAAAAAAAAAAGGGTACTTAGGGCCGGCTGAGATCTTATTTCTGTCCATTTCACGGTTAGGATTAATCTAGAAAGATCCAACAGCCCTGATTTGCTCTCATGACAGCCATAGATAGAAGATGGGTTGTTGGGTCTCATTATTAGTAATGAGAAACGGTGGTTGGTAAGTTGAATTGTGAAGCAAAAGTAAAATATACTATATATTCTCTTTCGGAAATGATAGATTGCGTGTCATTTTCAACCGCTTATATATTTTAATATGAATTTTAAAAAATATTTATGGATTTTATTTGATAGATTTTAATTAGTTTTATTATACGAAATTTTCAAAATCTTAAAAAATATTATACAAACTAAAAGATATAAATCGTTAAAAATAACACGCAATCCCAAAAGAGACTATTATATTGGGAGGGAGGGAGTAATAATTCGATAGTAAGACAAAGGTCAGAATAGAATCTTCAAAGAGTAATCCTACATACACACCCTTTACCTCTACTCACATCCTATTGTGTGAGACCTTCCTCGAGGTCTCATACAAATGATCGGAGCTGCTCATTTTGTTTAGAATAGGAGTATTTTTTTAGGGTCATCGTGAAAAATCAGCTCAGTCAAATACCAGTGAAGGCTTGATTGATTCGTTCAAGTTTCGGTTCCCAAATCAAACGGACTAAAACTTTAACAAACTTATCAAGCTTTTACCGATATCTAACTGAGCTGATTTGTTTCAAGAACCCTTAAAAAAATATTCTAAACAAATTGAGCGGCTCCGATCATTCGTGTGAGACTCCAAGATAGCTGGGTCCCACACAATGGGGTGTGATCGGGTGTCAGCGGGGAGAGTGTGCCTGTAGACTTATTGATCTTGAAATGGCTCAGCCCACTGTTTTTTCCTTTTTCTAATCAAACTTGGTGCAATTACTGGAAAGTCTTTCTCATAGATTTAGCTTACTGGATCACGAGCGGAGAGACAACAATTCTTGATCAATTTGGCTATTGAGAGAGAGATGGGTGACATTGATGTAGATATTTTTCAGGAGACCTTGAAGGAGCTTATAACAAGCTCCAAGCTTAATTTAATCGTCGAGGAGAAACGCCAACTTCAATTTCTTGAAGAGGAGATAAAGTACCTGAGAGAGTTTCTCAAGGATACAGAGAAGAAACGCAACGATCATCCAGAAGTGATGAAACAGCTGGTGATGCAGATCAAAGACCTCGTATCCCAGGCGGAGAACATCGTAGAACTGTTTGTAGTTCATGCTTTCAAGGCTGATCATCTTCCGATCAAAAAAGAGAAAAAGAAGGAAAAACAAAAGCAAAACAACATCACAGGCATCTTTCTCTTGACCTTCAAAGTGTCAAAAAGGGGATGAAGACTCTTACGGCTGAGGTGAAGAAAATTTACAACGAAAATTTGTGTAACATTAATGGAGTAGCAGTCAAACAACTCAAGCAGTACTCTTCTACCGGAAATGGAGGTATTTTTTGATTCAAAATTACTTAGTTTTGATAGGATTTTAGTGTTTATGCCTTCAGTTTTAGCTATGTTGGGCTCTTATGAGAATAGTAAGTATGATACTTGCAAAGCAAAATTCATATTTAGCAAAATTTGTTGTCCTTATAAACTTAAGAAATCAGTCTTCATCTTACTGATCGCCTTATTCAACATGTAGGCATATTTGTTAAAGTATATAAGTGCAACTCACAAGTGTACTTTTTTTTGTATTCTTAACGGGTGCAATGTCCCTTTCTAAAATTAACCTTTGAAACTATGAAGTTAAGTTTCATGTATTGAAATTGCTTATATATTTCAATACGGCTCTTCATAATATATACTAATATGGATCATATTTGATACATTTCGATTAATTTTAATATACAAAGCTTTTAAAATTATGAAAAAAAAATCCTAAATTGAAAGATATAGACATTTTGAAAATGATTTGAATATCAACAGTGAACAAACCAATTAGGATGTAAAATACTCCTTCCGTCCCATAAAGTTTGGTCCCAACAAAATTATGTGCAATTTTCAAACTACAAAATAATGTATTTACCAAAATAATTTTTGAATTTTTTTTGCACCGTATTAAGGTTCTCAATGAGATCTATCAAACAAGATCCATATTGGCTAAGAAATTATTTTGGTAAATATATTATTTTTTAATTTGAAAATTGCACGTAGTTTCGTAGGAACCAAACTTTATGGGACGGAGGGAGTATAATTTTTGAAGATAAAACTACAAGTTCTGCATGTTTTGATGGTTAATTTTAAAAATGAGACAATTATTTTGGGATATCCAAACATAGAAAGGCCACTTAAAATTAGACAGATGGAGTATGTATTGATGAATGGGATACAAGAATGGTTGCATTCCAAGACTTATTGACCGCTTCTGTAACTTATGGCTTCGTCCGTCCTCGATCGATCATAGCCTTCGTTTTATTTTACAATTGGAGGTTCAGGTTCATCAAGAGGGAGCCACATATCCAAAGTGGTAAAAGAGAAGGTGGTGGTGGGTTTCGAGGTGGAGGTAAAAAGATTACTAGACAAGCTTGACGATAGAGGAGAGGGCAAACCACTGGAGATTATATCAATCATTGGCGCTGGTGGAGGCGGCAAAACCACTTTGGCTAGAGAAGCGTATGAACATTTTTTCACGTTGTATACCTTTGAAATTCGTGTATGGATCAATGTTTCTCAAGATTACGATAATACTAGGAAGAGAAATTTGCTGATTCATATTTTGAAATCAATTATCCCCAAAAAACATGAAGATTACGAGGAGCATAGCGATGATAAGTTGGGAGAAGACATACTCAAATGCTTGAAGGGTAAGAAATATCTCATTGTCATGGATGACATCTGGGGAGTGGAGGCCTGGAATGATATCCAAAAATCATTCCCCAAGGAATTCAAGGGGAGTAAAGTGTTGTTCACTAGTAGGCTAGTTGTTCAACTGGATAACTACGTTCCTCATTATTTGGCTCCCCTACCTAAAAATTGGTGTTGGGAGTTGTTACAAAAAAAGGTACTCCTTCCGTCCCAAATTATTTATTCTCCATTTTTTGGCATGTGTAATTTGTAAATTTCTTTTATTTTTGCGTAAATCACCTAGACACCCCCTATACTATACGAAATGGAAGAAGACACCCCCTAAACTAAATAAACCTACGACGACACCCCCTCAACTATCGAAAAGGTTTAAAAGCCCTAACTCCGTTAAAAAAGACTACTTAAAGACATTTATGCCCCTTATATATCGATTCCCTCTCTCTTCTCTACAATCCAAACCCAGTTCAAACCCATCCATCCATCCAAAATGCCTTCAATTCCAAACTCTAATTCCACAATTCCCTTCACAATTTGCAGGCAAGTTCATGAAGGAGGTCCAGGTTGCTGAGGCCAGAGCCTTTTATGGCTTCCAAATCGCCATCGAGAACATCCACTCGAAAATGTACAGCCTCTTGCGTATGAGGTGTGAATGCCTAATAGGAGCATTAATTAAAGAGTAATAAAAGTCTATTGGAGGCTTGATTTTTGTCTTATTAAATGCAGGTTTGAATGCATGTATGCAAATTGCATAAAACAGGTTTGGAATACATACTACAGTATATGTATATGCCTATATAGAGAGAGAAACAAAGAGGGAAAAAGAATCTGATCCTTGATTCCTTGTTGGAAATCAGGATTATGCCTATTTTAATCTAGAATTAGAGTTTTCTTTTTGGTTTGGAAGAGAATCTTATAGATTAGATTAAGGATTATGGTTTGTAATGGACGCCCTGTTTAAGCGCTCTGCCAATATATTTTCCATCCATTTACTTCGTAGAGGCTGGGTGTGACTTGTGAGAGTGAGGTAAAGGCCAATCCAAAGGGGTTGACTTAATTTTTCAATTTTTCAATCCTCTTTGTTTACTTTAAACTTGTACTTTTGTTTTTCTGGATGTTGAAGGCCCAGGTGTCGGAGGGAGTTTGGGAGGGAGAGGAAGAGGGTAGATGTTGAAGGAAAAATACAAGCGAGGGCAAATTAGGAAAAAACATATATATTTCGCCAAAAAAATTAACGGAAGTGGACAAATTGCAAATGGAAGGGGTGTCAGGGATAACGGAAAATAGTTGGGGGGGTGTCGTCGTAGGTTATTTAGTTTAGGGGGTGTCGTCGTAGGTTATTTAGTTTAGGGGGTGTCTTTTTCCATTTCGTATAGTATAGGGGGTGTCTAGGTGATTTACCCTTTATTTTTAATTTATAATATTTTATAATTTTAAAACTTTGTTCAATAGAAATAATTAAGATGTATCAAATAAGATCCATATTGCATATCAAAACAATTATACATTTAGAAAAATAAATAATTATTTCAGATGACCAGAATAGTGATAGTGGGACAAGAAATTTAGGATGGAGGAAGTTTAGTTTCTAAAAAGTTATTGTACGTCATATTTTAAACACATGCTTCCTAATGCTGTTGTCAAATGTTTCCTATTTCTGATTTCTTTGTAGGAATTTGTATTTTCAAACGTTTCTTATTCTTACTCTTGCATATGAACGGCGTGTTAAAATCTTATTACAGGTATTCGGTATGAAATGTTGCCCACGGGAGTTGGTAGACATTGGTGAACAAATAGCAGAAAAATGTAAAGGACTACCACTCGCGGTTGTCACAATAGCCGGCATTCTGGCAACGGAAGACAAGACAGTCGACGTGTGGGAGAAAGTTGCCAAACATTTAAGTTCGATCATTGCCAAAAACCAAGAGGCCTGCATGGAGATACTAGAACTTAGTTACAATCACCTGCCTCTTCATTTGAAAGCGTGTTTTCTTTATATTGGAGGATACCCCGAAGATAAGGAAATACCTATACGCGAGTTGATATGGTTATGGATCGCAGAGGGATTTATTCAGCGAAGTGAGGGAGGAAAAAGCTTGGAGACCATAGCAAAAGATTACTTAATCGGTCTTATGGATAGAAGTCTTGTACAGGTAGCTATGAAAGGTCCCATTGGAGGAATCAAAACATGCCGTATCCATGATCTTCTACGTGAATTATGCTTGAAAAAAGCTGAAGATGATAATTTCCTTGTGAAAGTTTACGAGGATGATTCTTTTTCACCTTCTGCTACAAATAAGGATCGTCGCCTCTTCATTGACAATAAGTTCTTTAAAAAGTTTTCCTCAAGTCCTCGAAACCTTCATTCTTTTATGTGCATCAGATCACAAAACATAAAGCTATCAGAGGTCGAAACAAATTTGTCATTCTTTGAGGAAAACTTCGAACTTCTCCGGGTGTTAAGTTTTATATCTGTTCCATGCATCGGACATATAGGTTTAGGACATCTAGTTCATTTGAGATACTTATCATTCATGTCATTAAACGTTCTCCTAACACCGTTTTCCTACCTCTTGAACCTAGAAACTCTTAACCTCGATGTTCCATATATCGACGATACCATACCCTTGCCTCGTGATATATTTAAGATGGTTAAGTTGAGGCATCTTTATACTAAAAAGGGGGTATTCAATTTTCACCTTTCTCGTGGAGAAGCAGGGAGCATTGGTTTTGATCGTTCCTCAACGTTGGATAGCCTACAAACCTTGCACAAAATATGTGTTTGTCATGCTTGCCGAAGTTTGTTGATAAGTACTCCCAATCTTAGGAAGCTAGGACTTCGTGGAGGGAATATAAGAAGTGACAAAGTTTTGAGGTTCCCCAACCTAGAGTTCTTAAACTGCCTTAAGAAACTCACTTTCTCCATCACGAACGCAGGTTTTTCGACAAAGAAAACCACTCTTCCGCCAGGGCTGAAGCTTCCTCTGACTATTACCTGGATAACTTTTCAATATACGCGCTTAAAGTGGGAGGAGCTGTCACTCCTGCAAACCCTGCCGAGCCTAGAGGTTCTCAGATTAATATTGGACGCCTGTTGTGGACCAGTTTGGAATACAAGTGAACTTGAGGGGTTCCCTCAACTCAAGTACTTGATGTTTGATCAGCTGGATATCAAGGAGTGAATTGCTTCTGAAGATCAATTTCCGAAACTTGAGGTCTTAGCGATTCAAAGTGCCTTCGAACTGGAGCGGATACCGATTGCTTTTGGTAGTCTAAACGAACTTCGCGAAATTAAGTTAGTGTGGTGTAGACGCTCTGCGGAGACATCGGCCAGGGAGATTCAGGAGGAGCAACGAAATAGAAATGGAGATGATGATTGCCTAAATCTCCTTACCATAGATAATTGGCGTTGATTGAGCGCAGTGGGATGAGATTGAGGTAATTAATTAAGTTTTTTGGGGGGCTAAATCTTTGGTTTTAAATCCAACGAGAAGGGAAAAGGCAGCCGCTACCGCAAGCTTTCTGCAATAAATGTTTCTACCTTAATTTGAATGTTGTAAATTTACCTTTCGTTCTTATCAGTACTTAAGAACGACCTTTTTTTGGTGCTATGAACCAAGTGTTTTGTTGAAGTTTATGTGATCAAACGTCTCTCTAGAGTTTTCTTTAGAATCTGCAGTTGTTCTCTGAATGTATATCAATTTTTTTAACAGGAAACAGAACATGTTTTTATTAATAAACCGCATAAAGGTTACGTGATTGGAAGGGGAGAAAGGAAAATGGCATTACAATGAGAGGATTACATCTCAATGAAATATAAATCAATGGGTCCTCTAAAAAAATGCTTGGTCCAATAAATAATGGAATGAAGAATCGACATGGCAGTGTGGAGCTCAAGAAATAAATGAGATGGCACGGTCAGATGGCCGACAGGTGAGAGTCCGTTTCTGTAGATTTTTCTTCTTTACGGGAAGTGGTGTGTTGTTGCTTGATATTGATGACAGAGGAGGTTGTCGACCTCTTTTGCTTCGAAGATTGAGATGAGATCCAGGGGTGATGGGAGTGCAAGTGGGTAAAAGAGGAAGTGATGTCGTTGCTTGATATTGAAGACATCGTCGGTTTGGTTGCTGGAATAGTGCTCATTTTTTAGGCTTTACCAGAAAAATACACCAAGTAATGATGCCGGAATGGTATGCCTCAACATGTGCTGTGTTTCATTCAACTAACAAAATCAAACAATACAGCATTCTAGGAATTAAAGTACAGTGTGCCACTCAATGGCTTATCAAAAACTCAAAAATCCAGGGAAATTTCACAAGGCATCACAGAAATTAGTTCAACAAAACCGTAATTTGGGATCAGTCAACCTCAAGCTGAAGTCTCACAATTTCTTTGCTAATTCATCTTTAGCCAAAGCGCTTGGTTTTGCCAGATTACAGTCCGAAAAGTACTCCCTGCTCACCCTCTTAACTTGCGGATGCAATGCGATGTAGCATATGGTTGCTGCTCCCTAACACCACAACAAAGAGAAATTAATTCGCAAAAGAAGTCACAAGAATGTCCTAAACAAACGTGCTAAACATCACACACATCCGAGTGCTTGACTCATTTTTCTCAAAATATGTTGTACATCTCACATAAGAGACAGAACCAACCTGTGCAATATTTTTCGAGATCGGTCTAACAACAATGTTGAACAAGCCTGCAAACCAGACAGGATCCATCAATATACACCAGAAAATTTAAACTAATTTAGTAAGAGATCAACTTATGAGCCAACTTCAAACTACCTATGCCTTATCTTGAAGATTGACGTCAAATTCAAGCATGCTTTTAACGGAACTTCAGGAACAGAAACCATCGTCTACAGATATTAATTCTGAAATTTCGAGCCAGATTAAAAAAAGAAGAAGAATAGGCCTAGATACTTTATATTACCGTATTCTTTTTCAGAAATAACTTACGTTTACTACTAGTTTTGGTTGATGGTGTTAATTTACATCCATATAACTACTTTGAATTGTATGCGGTCTCTTTTCAATTCTAGCTTATGCTTACAATAACAGGGCGTCCGGTGAACTGAGCGACTCAAGTAGTTCCAACATTCATGTCCCACATACGGTTATATCTGGGGGTGGGCACCATGTCGTGTCATCTCTTGTTCGAGTCAGAATTCTCTCAATCCTAACCCGACTTGTTTAGCTTTTCGTGATATCATGTCGTGTCATATTCATGTTCCGTATCAAAATAGCCGACCCTAACCCGCTAACTTCGTGTCGGGTTCATGTCGTGTTATCGTGTCCTTCCATAAATTCCACGTGATATGCTTGTGTGGATGATAAGAATATGTGAAGTGCGCTACCCATCCCTAGTTTCATGAAGACAAGAATGATAAAAATGGCCAATGAATGGAAAGAATAGCTGCTGTTTTCCAAAGACTTTGTTGGTTAAAACGCCATATTGGGAGCCTTGGAGGCATTCATTTGAGTCATATATTAAGGTTTTTGAGGTACTTACATTTAAGAAAAGGAAAGTCATGGGATTCATTAAAAGAGTACTAAGTAGGTGATCAAATATGTTGTACATTTGGAGCTGTAACTAAGAAATAAGAATCTAAGACAATGTTTAAGTGTCCCCATTTCTAAGACATTTGGAGCTGTAATTCAATTTCGGTGTATGAAGATTTTTTCCGTTGCCCACCAAGTGTTTGCATGAATTCCTATAAGAAAATACCAGGAAAATTTGTGCATAGATCTACCACCAAAGGATAATAATGATTTATTTAATCAGATCCCGGAGCAGGTTTCGGCTCTACTGTTTCTGCGTCAGCGTCGGTTCATCGGCGAGAATGGAAGGAGAGGAGAAACAAAGAGGACAGTGGTGCTGTTTTTTTTTTTTTTTTTTTTTTTTGGGGGGGGGGGGGGGGGGGGGGGGGGGTCCAGCTGGTAAAAGAGATGGGCGGTGGATTTCATTTTTAATCTCAGC
>JAXBDA010000371.1:0-90187 GCA_036023075.1 Gaultheria prostrata | reverse complement strand
TATCAAACAGCTTGGACACATAAATAAGAATTAATAATTTGCAAACAAGTATACTGGAAATTTTGCAGTGGAACCAGAACATTCTAAGAAATCAAGTCTCTTTGGAATTTCATGAGCCACAAACTCAATGAATTTTGCATTGATTTTAACTTTTTTTTTAGAGATGCCCAATTAATTTCAAATTAAGGAGAATCCTCACAAAAATGATATCCTCCTTGGTCGATTAACATCCGAAATAAAAAAAAATTCCTTTCCAGGTTTGGATGAATATACAAATCTTTGAGTCTCAATTGAATTAGGACTCATACTCAACCCGAATTGTTGTTCTTGATCGATTTGCACAGACTAGTGGTGCCATCATTGGCGGAGGCGGAGAATCACAGTTGAAATCGGACAGTAAGAGGTATCACTTGAATCGTCTTCAACGTTGGAAATTGCCGTGATGCCTTGCCGACGAGGATGTCGTTCACAGAGAGGAGGGGTAGTCTGGGTAGAAAAATAGGAAGAGGAGTTATCTGAGCATTTTTGTAATTAGGCTGTAGCGCGCGGAGCATGGGCTCCTAAATTGGAGCAACCTGTCATTTGCTCTCCTATAATCCTATGCTCAATCCTAGACCCAAACCGAGATTGGCAAGATGCCAACCAAGGAACACTCATCAGCCAAGCCCACACACCGGATTGGGACAAGCCCAAACCTAAAAGAAAAGCCTAAACTCTAAACAACAACAACCACCTCCCGCAACCGACAACCACCGTCGTGCGCCACAGCCACCAGAAGATCCCCAATTGCCACGCCACACCCAAGGTGCGACTTAGCACCCCGGATGATAGCCATACCCGCCACGTATCGGCGCCAAAGATCGAACGGCGGCCCAGCCCTCCAGATGCATGGCAAATCCAGCAGCCGCGATACCATCATGAAGCACTACCATCCGACAAGGCACCACATCGCCGTTAGGACAGAAACCGGAAGCATATGGCAGTGCTAAAACCGGCGGGAGCACGCCAGAATGGAAAGGGGATCATGGTGGAGGAGAAAATCGAGAGGAAGGGAAGATCGCCAAACTACACGATCTAAAGCAAACGCTAATCTTGGCGCATGTTGAAATCCTTCTTATAAACGTAGACTGGTCAATGAGATGGTTAGTGCACAGATCATGCACAAATCGTGCACGGACAAACTTGTGAGGCTTACTTTGGGATCCCAATAAACGATTCATAATCCAATCTTTCAAATTTTTGTTTACAATTCAAGATCTTTGAATTATCAAAAAACAATTGAGAAAAAATTAAGAAATTAGATAAGTACTTAAAGGGGTAGAGAGACATGAGGTTTTTCCTTTCATCAATCCGATGTTGGAACCCTTTGCTCGGTTATTCTTTGCATCCATTATTTGGAGACACACTACCACAATTAATTTTTGCGCATGCATGTTAAGGACATCTGGCACACGTTAAAGATCGAATAGGAATTTCATTTAAAATATTATAGTAGTGATCGATGGAATTTCCTTGATCCTCCCTCCGTCCCAAATTGCTCGTCCCTTTTGGAGAATCCAACTTTTTAAGGTGACAAAATTATTGTCTTAAAATTCCAAAATTATCCTTCAAAACTGTGAAGTTTATTAAGTGGTTTTAAATTGTTTACATCTTTTAATGTGGATCTCAAAAAATATGCAATATGGATCTTGTTTGATAGATCTCAATTAGTTGTTTAATACAAAGCTTTAAAAATCATGAAAAATATTATATACTAAAATATATAAAACGATTTAGAAATGACACGAATTTCGAAAACTGTGAAATAAATTGGGAGGGAAAGAGTACTTTTAAGGGTAAAATTAGAAGGTGGGTAAATTTCACTAACCTCCCTTAAGGTTTCTGACAAAAACAGAAACCTCCCTCCGAAGTTTCTGAAATGTCACTAACCTCCCTTACTTTATCTAACAATATACATTATCCCCCTTCTGTTAAGTTAAACTAACACCGCCAATTTTTATTGTTCAAATGACTAAAATACCCATATTGTTACGTTACATGCTTAACAAATTGAGGAACTCTCTTTTGCTATGGGCAGTAACAGTTTCAAATAAATTCACTTCTTATTACCTTTTACGCTTTTAATATACTGACACATACGTGTTTGAATCATTGTATATATATGTATGTATTTCTCTCATGATTGATAATTTGTGATAAAACTCATTTGTGTATATATATAACCCGTTTTTGCTTAATAATTTTGTATGATTATTTTTTTGTCTTTATTTATATTTTTTTGCATTGTTAGTCAGTACAAGTGGGCATAAATGTGTACCTCCACAATCCCTTGTCACTAGTAATGTGAGGAAATGTAAGGCATTCTGCCCACCAGACTATCGTCATCGGTGGTCATAATTGGTTCGTTTTTGACATTACGAATTTACAAAGTAAAAAATTATGACAAGTGTAATAATTATATTCCTCTAATTACTTGAAATCTCTAAAAGGAACCAATAAATTGGGATTGAGGGAGTATAATCATGAATTAAAGAGAAAGATTAGGTGATTTAGCCATTCCATTTTTCAACCCAAACAGAGATTTTGGTTTTGATTCGTTGTTGTGCAGAACAAAAAGGACTTGCCCCAAAATACCATAGATTCTGTATGGATGTCAGTAGGTTAATGGATGTCCAAGCTCAATCAAACATATGCTGATTGCTGAACTCAATCAGAAATTAAAAACTTCGATCTTCGATTCTCAATAACCAAAACCACCACCCTTCTCCCCACCGAAGTCAATCTTCCTGTTCTTCTTTATTCCATAACCGCGGCCGCCGCCACAGTACTTGAAAAATCAAGAATCAAAGTAAAACAAACACAAATTTCCCCAAAGTACTCCAATTTGTTGACATATACGAGCAAATTCACCTTTTTCAACAAAATTGATTTGGAGGAGTGAGGGTTTCTGAAATTCACTTTAGGTATTCAGAAACATGGAGGGGAATCCAGTAGCAGACCAATACAATGGCAGCGGTGGATACCGAGTGTAAAGTTTTGATTCTGACGTCGGGCTTTGAACTTTATCGAGAGAGCAAGATGATGCCATAATTACAACGACGGGCAAAAGCACTGCGATGCCGTGGTGGCGGTGAGTTACAGATATGGCGATTGACAAAGGCAGTACGAAAGATGAGGGTTTTTGCTCATGATGCGAGGCTCTCTGGTACAGGGGCAAGAGAGAGAACCATTCTTTTGTGCAGGGGTAACTTTGAGATTTTAATACAAGGGTCTTGTTAACATGTGTCCAATAAACATATTTTAAGCACATAAACAAACAAAAAAAATACACACTACAATACACATTTTATACTTTTCGATACACTTTCACATATGCATATACATTTTTACACATTTCAATATACTTTTTCAATCTTAATGTGTGCCTATTGGGCACACGTTAGCATATTCCTTAATACAAAAACTCTTTGACTTTTGTTGATTCTGTTAAGATTTTAACGCCTACTCAACGGAAGGGGGAATATTAGAATTTTCAGGTAAAGTAAGAAGACCAGTGATATTTTAGAAACCTCAAGGGAGGTTTCTGTTTTTGTCAGAAACCTCAAGGAAGGTCAGTGAAATTTACCCGAAGAAGTTTGATAGTTGTTTTTGGAAATAGGACCAACATTTTGGGACATCCCAAAATTGAAAGGAGGAACAGCAATTTGGAGCGGATGGAGTATTAATTATTGGGTAACGTATAGCTTACATCACCATAATTTAATACAAATTATTTGTAAAATTAATCTGTGCATAGATTCTCACATTATATCCACAAACAAATTAACTTTTTGTACTCAGTACTTCCCCAATCGCTCTCGTCTCAACATACAAAAAAAAACACAATACTCTCATTTCAATATCCGTGTCACTTAAGCGATCCCATTGAATAGAACTTTTGACGTCGTGGCGGCGTATCCGTAAAATAAGCGTGGGTTTTTTATACCTGTAGTGACACATCATATTCCTAAACAAAGCAAAGAACAATCATGTGCTCAGTCCTAGACCCAAACCCAAACAGAGATTAGCAAAATGCCAATCAAGGAACACTCATCGCTAAGCCCACACACAAAATTGGGCAAAGTCAAACCAAAAAGATCGAAAACTCTAAACTCTAAAGAATAGCAACCGCCTCCCACACCACACGGTTTCCTCAACTAACAACCACCACCGTGCTCCCCAGCAACCAGAAGATCCCCAACCGCCACGCCACACCCAAAGGGCGACCTAGCACATTAGATGATAGCCATACGGTACCCGCCCCTATATCGTCGCCAAAACTCGAACGGCGGCCCAGCCCGCTAGACGGCAAATCTACACCCCGCACACCATCATGAAACACTACCACCCGATAAGGCACCACATCACCGTTAGGCCAGAATCGAAAGCACCCAGCAATGCTAAAACCGGCAGAAGCACGCCGGAATGAAAAATGGGATCAAGGTGGAGGAGAAAACCGAGATGAGGGGAAGATCGCCATTGGTAGAGGAGAGAGAGAGGGAGAAAGAGAGAGTGGAAGAAGAGGTATAGAGAAGGGATAGAGACGTAAGGTTTTTCCTTTCATCAATCGGTGTTGGAACCCCTTGATCTGTTATTCATTTCATCTATTATTGAAGACACGCTACCACAATTAATTTCAGTGTGTGATATCTGGCACACTACCACAATTAATTTAAGTTAATACAAATTATTTGTAAAATTAATCTGAAGTTTTGCGTATATTATCACATTATATCCACGAACGAATTAATTTTTTGTACTTAATGCGTCCTCAATCGCTCTTATCTCAACCTATGAAAAAACACCATGCTCGCATTTCTGTACGTATCTATGTTATTCAAGCGATCCCATTGATTAGATTAGGGACACGCTTATTCTCCCGTACGTATCCGCGCTTATCTGAATTTTTCCGTACGTATCCGCGCTTATCCGAATTTTTCGGTACGTATCCGTGTTACTCAAGCGATCCATGTTACCCGCGGTAGAAGGACAACACATCATTTTTTTTACAAGCAGTAAGGCTATTTTAGTCATTTCGAGGGTTGCTAACTAGCTATATTACAGGAATCTAATTTTTTAAGATTCCAGATTTTCTGTATAATTATGCGATATTCATGAATTAAACAGAAGGTGTTTCATTAATGACGACATTACCCACCCCCACCTTCTCCCTCAACTCTATAAATACGCCCCCCCTCCAACCTACCTCCTACCTCTTTCTCCTGTTTCTCTCTCTCTCTAAACCTTCTCTCTCACACACAAATTTCCTTTCTTCAGCTTTCTCAGCTATTCTCCTTTCGTCTCG
The DNA here is from genome assembly GCA_036023075.1 of Gaultheria prostrata. Classification (NCBI taxonomy): domain Eukaryota; kingdom Viridiplantae; phylum Streptophyta; class Magnoliopsida; order Ericales; family Ericaceae; genus Gaultheria; species Gaultheria prostrata. The sequence goes on along the minus strand of JAXBDA010000371.1, from coordinate 84,843 downwards.
AGTTTTTCCAAGCAATCACAAGCCAGCTGCAAATTGCACTAGAAAAGTATGTCATTCTCTCCCTCTCTCTCTCTCTCTCTCTCTCTCTCTCTCTCTCTCCATATATATATGTATGTATACATGCAGGGATAGAGTCGGGGTGTCAGTCGCCCCTACAAGAAATTCCTGACGACGGCCCTGTATATATATATGAGATTTCTGTTACATCCAGTTTTTGATCTGTTCTCGAATCGGTTTTAAATTACTTACATTCATTTTGTTCAATCCTCTCGTTCTGCATGCATACATAATCTGCATTTCTTTTCCTTGAATCCAAATTAATTACTGAATAGAGAAAAAAAAATTGAACGTAATTGCATGCTTGTTTTCCTCTTCCTTTTTTGACATACCTTTTTGCTGTTTTTATTAAAGGCGATAAAAGAGGCTCGATTAGATCGACATTTCCGGCGAGAGAACTGCCTGAGCCGGTGGCATTTTCTCGTGGAGTAGTATCTTTGTATCTTTTTCCTATTTTACGCACATTTGCCGGAGAAACCGGTGGACCGGTCCTTGTACTAATATCCGCCTTTACTGTGTTTTTATCCGCGCATTTTAGTGGTTAGCTCGCGGCGGATTTGTGTGAGGGCGAAAACAAACGAAAAAGCGGTTGGTGTTCGTTTTTTTCACCCTTTCCTCAAACCGGACTACACAGTCTAAGCCAAAACGGTAATCTTAGGTGCGTGTTAACATCCTTCTTATAAATGTACGATTGGCCGATCAAGAGCTTTTGCTACATAAACAGATGGTCGGTGCGCTGACGGACTTGTGAGGCTAACTTTGGAATCCCCATAAATGATTCATAATATTACAAGGCGGCAGTTTTTGTGTGAGAGTGAGAATAAACAGAAAAAATGGTTGGTGTTTGTTTTTTTTTCCCTTTCCCCAAACCGGACTACACGGTCTAAGCCAACCGTAATCTTAGGCAAACGAAAAAGTGGTTGGTGTTCGTTTTTTTCCCCTTTCCCCAAACTTGACTACACGGTCTAAGCCAACGGTAATCTTAGGCAAAAACCGGACTACACAGTCTAAGCCAACGCTAATAACCGGACTACACAGTCTAAGTCAACGGTAATCTTATGCAAAGGAAAAACCAATTTCTGCTAGACGAGATGAATATTTTTTTTGTCATTTTTAGTGATTTTCTAAAAATCAATTTGAGTTTTATTTTTATATTTTTCAGTTCCGAATAATGTGATGTAAAGTTCATATCAAATATAGAAAAACAAAAAAATGACATTAAAAAAAGTCACAAAAGATTAGGCCTAAGATACCTCCCCTCTACTATATGGTATTTTGATTTGATCTAAGTCACATAATTCGCTTGCGTGAGAAGATGCGAAAGCGCGAGTTTAAAAGCATTTTGAAATCACATCTCAAATTACTAAAATCCGCAAGAGTGGGGATTGAGAGCGTGAGCACAGTGTAAAAATTGAGTACGAGAGCGGAACATTTTGAAGGAATATGTGATTAAGGGCTTGTTCTCCAATAAATTTTATGAAGATTTGATAAAATCAAATCCTTGATTTTATCAAATCTTCATAAAATTTATTGGACAACGAAGCCTAATTAAAGATTTGACACAAACACTAACTAGCACACTACAATGGGTCCACATCATGGGGGTAGTTTCTTGGGACTTCAGAGCCAAGTCAATTGTCTGTTTGTGATTGGGGTCTTGTTTTAATTAAAAATCGCCATCGGATCTATTATTCTGATGCGGCAATGTGTGTGTTATGTGTCGGTCCAATCTCTCTCGATGAGATATTATATACTTGTGGTGGAATTTACAAACCGCATAATACGTTGATTCCGCGTAGTATAGACTGAAGAGAAACTTTTTAAATCATTTTAATTAAATAATGTCTAATGTTTGTTGTAGTCACTGACAAAGTTGTTTCGTGGCTTCCTAGGATACACGTGTACACTTCCTTTTGAGAACTGTACGTAGGACTTGTCTTGCTTCTTGTCCAAGGAATTTGGCCTTGTCTTGTTACATTTTCAAAAATTCATTTTTTAATTCTCTTGTTCATTGTAGAAAATACTACTCCTAAGAAAAAAATTTGGGTACCGAATGGCTACCATGTGTTTATGCTGAGCACGATCTCATTCTCTCTCTCTCCTTTTCCGGACCCTAGGATCGCGCTTTCAACGCCTAAGATTTACGGGTTTGCGTGTCATTTTTCAATTACTTATATTTCTCAATCTATAATGTGTTTTACAATTTTAAAAATTTTGTTTAGTAGTACTCATCGAGAACTATCAAACAAGATTCATATTAAATATATACAACATTACACATTGAAAAATATAACCAATTTTTTGAAATGCAGTGAATAGTAAAAATGAACAACAAATATAAGACGAAGGAAGTATATTTTTTTCGAATATCGATACACATTTTACGAACCCCTTAAAAAGCTATGGTTACCATTTATTTATTTTTAAAAGATGAAGAAGACTAAAGAATACTCCATCCGTCCCATTTTCATAGTCCAGTATTCCTTTTTGGGACGTCCCAAAATGTAAGTCCACTTTCCAAAATAAGCAATAGAAAGTTAATAAAGTTACATTATTACCCTTTTAGTTGAATTAAAATATTACTATTTCATCAATCAAATCACCTTTTTGAGAGGGCATAAATGGAAAATTGAACACTTTTTGATGTAATCATTGTGTCCCTTTAAAAAGTTGGAATCCCCAAATGTGACTATGAAAATGGGACGGAGGAAGTAATGTTTATTGTAGTCCTAGTCGGTTACAAAATCAGTTGGCAGATGTTGGAAGGAAGTGAGGCGGTAGTTGAAGTGGGCCCAACAACAGAATGCAACTTCCAACGTACGTGTATACATTTAAGTAGTTGATTGATGTCACGTGGGTTTGACTGCGGGAACGTTTTGCCCCTTTGTCGGTGCAAAATGGTTAGTCAGTTGTTTGATTGCAACCTTAAACTTTTGTTTTCTTTTGGTTATTTACTGACGAGACAAAAAAAAGCCTCGACAGAATAATTCTGTACTTATGTTGAGTCATCAAACATTTTTTTTCCAAATTTCTTGTTTGTGGACCATAAATTCTACTGCATCTTTTTTCTTAAAAAACATATTTTTGAACCAAATTTTCACGAGAATATGCGTAAGCTAACACGATCATACACTTTATTGGAATGTTAGAACTTTGATTTTTTGTAAAGATCGGGTCAGGAAGGAATTGGGGGTCGAACCCTAACCAAGCGAACTTTTGTGAAGTTTGAACCAAGTAAAATAAAAAATAAAAAAATCTTTGTTAAATGTACTTGATGTAGTTTTGGGGATAAGTTTTTAATCATTTTGAAATCATCATTAATCTAGTATTTGTTATATTATTTTATCCTTGTTCCGTGTATGGAACTGACTCAGGTGTTGTTCTCAAATAGATTTTATCAAGATTTGATAAAATTAAGTCTTTGATTTTATCCATTGTTGTATAGCTTTAATAAAATCTCAGATTTTTTAATGCAAAAATTTGAGATTTTGTCAAATCTCTTTACTGATAGATAAAATCAAGGACTTGATTTTATCAAATATTGATAAAATCTATTGAAGAACAATCCCTAGAGAGATTGGATTTTTTGGAGGTTAAGAAAATGAAGAAAATAGTACTCGTACTTCTCACTCTTGTGGGACCCACAGAAAATGTTTGGAAGAAAAAGGAAACTTTTGCCAAAAAGGATGCAAATAAGCCGAACCCAATGGGTCTTATCCGGCATGGGCCGGGCCCAATGGGTATATGGGCTTTTGATAGTGAAGTAGAAGTTCTTTGTCCAAATATGTAGAGTATTAGCGAAGGGGACGTGGGTTATAAACCATCACAAAGTGGGATATAAAACACCACTCACTGCAACACTACCTCGCCTATAGTGAAATTTGAACCCGAGACTTTTCAGACGGATGGTGTCATGGCCGAGCCCATTGGCTTGAGTATTAGGGTGAGATCCCAAAAAAAATTGCATTACTTTCGCTATTTGAACTTTTAGTTGATGTATGCGAGAAGTAGGGCTGTCCAGCGGATCATCCGATCCGCCAATCCGAACCATCCGTTGATCCATCCGAGGTATGTACGGATGGGTTGCGGATCCTAAAAACCTAAATCCGTTTTGACCGGATCGGATCGGATCCGCTCAATCCGCGCAATAATCCTTCTTTAATCTATCAAATCCGCCCGATCCGATCCAATCCGTAACGATCCGATCCATCCGTATGTCACCTATGGATCGGTTGCGGATCTTAAAAACCACAATCCGCTCTGAGCGGATCGGATCGGATCCGATCCGTCCGGATCCTATCCGTGGACACCCCTAGCGAGAAGAATGACATGTCTCGAAATTCCCGTTTAAACAATTAGGGAAACTTAGCCTTTGGTAATCCCCAATTAAAGACTTTTTGTCTACAAGTAATATGACCTTTTTGCACCTAATTAGAGTATGAATTTTGACAATTTTGTTGTACTGCAGGTAAATACCATAAGGTATAGGAAGGAAAGATGAGGAACTTGGCAAAGCTAAAACAGGCAATGGGATTTCAAAAAGCGGTAGCCAATGTGGAAGACATTGAATCCGTCGGTAAAGCAAGATATGATAAGGACGGTGCTGTTGCTCACACTGAATTAATCCCTTGTGATGATGATCACACCACTGATGAACTATTGAATGCTAATCACACAAGTTACAACTCTTGGTTGGTGAGTTCTATTTTTCTGACTCCTCCCATCGAGACGAAGATACGAAGTAAAAAAATTAACCCTAACATGGTAAAGATTAATCGAAAATAACAAAAATCGTGCAGAAAAAATTAGACCAAACTCACCCTGTTTTATCCCTAAATTGGTTGTGATTTTTGACCTTTTGGTTACTGTGATTAATAGAATGAGCACCCTTCTGCACTGGGATGCTTCAAAGGGATGATGAGAAATGCTAAGGGGAAGCGGATCGTGGTGTTTTTGGATTACGACGGCACTCTCTCCCCAATTGTAAATGATCCCGACCGCGCCTTCATGTCTGATTCGGTACGTACCATTATCGTTGCAAATGCACTCTCAACTTAGGCATGGAGCCAGATGAGGGCCAATAGGGGCGGTTGCCCTTGCAAGGAAAAAAAAATACACCTTTAGTATTATATAGAAAAAAAGAATTTTGTTATGAATTATATAAACTTGCCCTCGCAAAATATTTGGGAAAAAAATTAGCTCATACGGAGTGAAATTCCTGGCTCAATCGTCAGCTACACGATATGTTTGAAATCTCGAGATATGGAGATTATGCTATATGACTCTGTATATCAATCCTTGAACCTTACAAATGATCGTGTGGAATTACGTGCAGATGCGATCGGCAGTACGTGAAGTTGCCAAGCGCTTTCCAACTGCCATAATCAGCGGCAGGAGCCGAGACAAGGTGAGCCATATTTCTGACCTATATATTTTGATGATCGGAATTGCTCATTTTTTTTAGAATTCGTCGATAACTGATGACACACTTATATGGCTTTCTGGATTTTTCAGGTGTACGAATTTGTGAAGTTAGACGAGGTGTACTACGCGGGTAGCCATGGCATGGATATAAGGGGTCCACCGCGGCAACCCAAATCCGTCGATAGCAAGGTCAGTTAAATTCCCCTAAGATGATTTTTTTGAATTAAACAGCACCAATTACTGCCTAAAAAATGAGTAAATCGATCACAAATATTGATTGGTTTGGAATATCTTAATCTTGTAGGGCAATGAGTTCGAAATCTTTCAGCCGGCGCGGGAATTTTTGCCTGCAATCAAAGAGGTACACTATACATAAATCTGTTTTTATGTTATTTCGTACGGTACAATTGTTTTCCGGGTTTTTCATGAATCAATACTATACATGAATCTGTTTTTATGTTATTTCGCACGGTACAATCCTTTTCCGGGTTTTCCGTGAATTTCATGAATCAATATTCGTGCTATTTTTAGATGCTAGAAGTGTTGGAAAACAAAACAAGGGGAATTAAGGGTGTGAAGATTGAAGACAACAGGTTCTGCATCTCTGTGCATTACCGGCACGTCGAGAAGGAATCGGTAACTGATCTATACTACGAGGATCTGATTTCCTCATTTTCGTTTCCAGTTTTCATTTTCTTGAAACAAACTGAACAGATTCATGTATCTGTGCAGGATTATGAATTGTTAGTCGAAAACGTGCAGTCTGTGCTTGGGAAGTTTCCGGATTTTTTCCTGACGGAAGGGAAGAAGGTGATGGAAATACGGCCGCCGATTAAGTGGAACAAAGGTAACGCCCTTGAGTACTTACTCGACACTCTGGGTTTCACGGACTCTGATAATGTTGTCCCGATTTATATCGGTGATGATCGGACCGATGAAGATGCTTTCCAGGTATCCAAACTATGTTCTCTTCTTACAAGGTTTTCCATGTTTTATTCAAATAGCTGAAAAGTAAGACTAGATTGACGCTTTACGTTCCTCAAACTATAAAGTGCAATTTTGTTCGCCCACTTTTTGTGGAGTTCCTTGCAGGTTTTGAAAAGCAAAGGTATAGGGTACCCGATCATCGTATCGTCCACACCAAGGGACACCATGGCTGCGTACTCACTACGCGATCCCTCAGAAGTGATGTCATTCTTGAAAAATCTGCCGCAATGGTGGGAGAATTCATCTTACTAGGAGTACTGCTTTCTTCTTACTGAAGACAAACTAGCGGTTGCGTTGGAATAATCCAATCTCTTTTTCTACACAACCTTTTGCATAGAAACAATAGGTTTCCTAGGGTTGATTTAGAGGTAGATCGATGAACCAAGAACTTTAGGGTTTTGAACTTTTAGGTTTTATGTTCGAAATCTGCTGTTTTTTTAAATCGTCATGTGCAAATTGACTCTTCTGAACTTCTGATAGTGAAAATAAGACATGGTAGACAATTTCTCTCTCTCTCTCTCTCTCTCTCTCTCTCTCTCACACACACACACACACACACAAACAAAATGTCATATTTCTCCAGTCTTTCTTGATGAATCTTTCTTCATTATAACTCGATGTTTGACTAAACAAATGGAAACAAGAGCACAATTAAAGGCAGGAAAATAAATTTCAATATGAGTTGGTCCCAAGGTAAAGCCGGAGGTGTGGCAGCTTCAGGCCCGTAATTTAAGCAAAAAAATGGGGGGCCATTCTCAGTAGAACTTGTTTTCATATTAGTATATATAAACTATGGCTTACAAAACACAAATTGAAAATTTGTCACGGTCGTGAGTGCGCTTTCCCTACAAGCAAGGTATCTCTGGTTCAAAACTTGGCGGCGATCTAATTAATAAAGCTTTTTAAGTAGGCCACTGCTGGTGGGGTTCCTCTTCTTCTAGAACTAACTTTCTTTTTCCATTTACGCACAATTATAATCGCAAAATGCTGCGAGGTCCTTGCAATATCAATACCACATTTTGCAATTTGCATGTTAGAAACGAATGTGGTTCCTAAAATGGTCAATATATTACATGAAAAGGTTCATGCGACGACATATGAAGTAATTCAAGCACTTTCAACTCTCATTCGCAGAGAGTCTCCTCAAAAAGGGGGCTAATGTGTTGATCAATTCGATGGGATTCAGCCGATATTGGAGGTTTTGAGTTGGGGAAGTGAGTCTTTAAAGGAAGAGGTATTGAGGCTTTTTGAAAAGGTTTTTCTGTCGAGGGAAATGGTAGAGGTTTATGGAGTGGAAGCTAGGTTCATGCTTGTTAGATTGACTGGTTCCGGCGTAAACAAAGGGGAGAAGCTTCAAAGGAAGGCGGCTATAGTTTTGGCGATGGTTGAACGTCATTCAAGGTCGTCGAGATCTTTGGTTCCTGGGTTAAGCAGATGAGACATCCTCGTGATTTCAATTATAAGAGATTCTGAAACATTAAACACAATTGAATGGCATATTCTGGTCCAGCAATATCACTGCATGTATTTTTCTAGGCGCTCAGAAGAGAAACATATATTTGTTAATGTTTTTCTTTAACAAAAGGTAGGATAGAAAAGTAGGGAAACCAAAAATTTACAGACTGCAGCAGCAGCAGCGAGACTTGAGCCCAAACATTATGCCCGGTAGAAGAGCGACTCAAATCTCATACTGTTGTACTTGGAAAGGTTTTCACTTTCCTCTCAAAGGCAATGAATAGAACTCTTTGGAAAAATTCCATCCCATGGATTGTCCCAGTTGTACACTCTTTCATCCATAAGGTAATGAATGCAAGCAAAATCTTCTCATCAGTGACTAGATATTCAAATTTCTAAGGATTAAGAACGCTTCAAGAATTTCTTTTATAAAATGAAGTGCGCGGTTTGGATTCATTCGGGTATTTGATCCCAATTCCGAAACGGTAGACTGTGTGTAGATATATATGGGGTAACTGGATTAAAGGACAGACGTGACATATTTGACCAATGGATTAAAGAACGAGCAGAAGTAGATACAGCAGCACTTGGTATATTCAGCATAACCAGTTTTTGTGCCATATCAGTAAAGGCAACAGCGCTTTCTACATATCCTATCCCCCTTGACGCTTAACAAAGAATCCCACCCCAACTCAGCCCAGAAATCAAATGTAGTAGTGACAAGCAACTTCAAATTCATCAATAGCAGAAAAGAGTTTGTAGTCACAAGGGCAAACAAATTATATATATGTGGCAAAAACCCAAAAACTGCCTCGAACATAGCAACAACCAGTTTTAGCAGTGACGAGAGCAACTCCATTAGATGACCCTGTACCAGCAAAACTTCATGAAGCAGTCAATATGAACTCAAGAGTCATTAGGAACTGCAGCAGTTGATTAGTGCAGGATTAATAGCCGCTAACTCAGCAGAAATAGCAGTTGCACTACCCTCAACCATAGCCAGAATGAACCAAGCCCCTATCCATATGCAGATTCCACCTATTAAATATCAAGCAGCAATCTCAAAGAAACAAGGATTCTAAACCTTAGAAGCAGGAACACCCCCAACAGATACAGACCAAAAACATAACCCCAAAAGGCACGAAAAAATTTCGTCAGTTTTACAGAAGCAGTATTGGAGTAGATAGAAGCCTAGTAGTAGAAGCAGAATAACATTAGCAGCCTGGCATTTTATATGAGCACATATAATACAGCCACGGAGAACTTAGAACTGCTGACAACCATACCCCCTTTTATGCTTAATGTTAATCATCAACTCTTTAACCTAATGAATTGAATCATTAGGATTCATAGATGCCCAGTAGGCTAACCTGAACTTAATGTACCTTGCTTTAGAAAACTGTCTTTTTTAGCAAACTGTGTATCATCGTCTTTTCATGCTCTACGAGATAGGTCATTCTCACACAATACATCAACCAAAAAAACCAAAAAAAGACAGGAAAAGACAGTTTGTTAAAAAGGACAATTTTCTAGAAGAATGCCCTCCTTCCTAATCAGGTTGCACTTGGTTAAACAAAAAAATATTTTTATCTTCAATATTGACCATGCCACTGTTGCAGGTATAGCAAACCAAATATTAGTAAGGAGAGTCTGTTTCTTCCTTCTAAACTTTCAAGCAGCCCACCACTCAAGCAAAGCTAGAAACTATCTGGATACATGTCAAACACACCTAGATACATATCCACTTCTATTATATATTATAAAGTTTTCACTTGGATACGTTGTGGACACTCTAGGACATTCAAGGGCATGTTAAGGACGCATTAAGAAGTAAAAATGCAATCTTGAAAAAGTTGGCTCAAACTGAAAGTTTCCTCGGAGGTTTAATTCACATTGATTTGTATCTTTGTAAATTGTTTCTGATAAGTATCTTTCTAGTGTTAGTACTATTTGTATTTCCTATACGATGTTTCATATGAATTCTTAATACGAGGTATCTGTGTGTGTGTCTGTTGTTGGTGTGTCCCTAAAATGTTTTGCATCCCAAGTACTGGAGAAATGAAGTCTCCCCTCGTCCTTGTCTTGTCCTGTTCATGTCCTGTGTTCATATCCATACTTCTTACGTTACCTCCCTTCATACTCTGCCTCTATGGCTACTTCTCGTCCCACTAGTTACCAAAGATGTTTTCTTGTTTTGGGATTGGAAACACGTAAGCTTACCAACCAAGTTATAAACTTATGCTTAAAAGCAAAACTAAACAACAATTTGTTTTCTTTTCATTTCTGTACACAAAAAGCAAAACAACCACATGGATTTGTTGCCAAACGCCAACAGGACTTGAAGGTAGCAGTAATTATGTGCAAGTAAAGATGTTCCTTACAGCCACAGGGATAAAAGTTGAAATTCAAATACAATTGTTGACTATAATCTTTAGGTTAGGTTAGTAACTTTCGATATTAAAATTGAAAGCAAAAAATAGCAATTTCCTTAATAATTTTAAGTTTATACGTTGAAGTACAAAAAGTAACTCTGACCTCAATGCTGCTTGTTGGGACTGCATGCTGCTCAATCTACAAGATAGATTAGTCCTGTCAGCCACTAGGATCAATAAAAGATGCGAAAAACCATAAACAAAAAACAAGAAACGCAATGTAAAGGCTAAAAATGGGCATTGTGCACAGAAATTGGTTCTTCTGATCTAGACCTTAAATACAAAGTTCAGCCTGTCATGAAGCACCCAGTAAGAGTTGTATGATCACTTTGAAGCACTGACCAATAATCTTCAATTACTCAAAACAAAATGGAACACAATTATAGGCTAGCTCAGTATTGAAGAGGCTAACACAATGTAAGAAATTCTCCACCATTCACATCCACATCGATACCTTTTAGAACACCAAACATCCCAGCTCTTGACATTTCAACAAAATATAAGGATCTACAACCAAAAGAAAAGAATCGCCCCAACACATTTCACCCAATATTTGTGGGTATAGAATAGTAACTGTAATTGTGTTTCGTAAAATGGGTTTAAAACCCAAACCTGTTTCATAAGAAGGCCTTCCCTTTAAAACGATGTCGATGGGCTTCACTGCATCTTTCACACGGTGGATTGGAGAGAGGGTTGCCGGATTGTTCACCGGCGGTAGACATGCTGCCGGAGGGGGAGAGAGGTCGATTACAGAGGGGGGAGACGAAGGGGAAGCGTGTAAAGCCCTGTTGGCTTCGGAAGAGGCTTCTGATCGGGAAAAAAGAAATTAGAATTAAAAATATATACCACGTCATGACATAGGTTGGACCTATGTCATGCCCTAAAACGACGTCACCTCAATAACATTCAATTTCTAAGAACTCTTGGGTATTACAAAGACTGTTACTAAGATCATATCTTAATAATCTGAAACATTAATCATGTAGAAATTATAATCATACATATCATTAATAAATATCGTGTATAAAAATTATAAAATAGTACTTAATCCGAATGAATTTTTGTTTCTTGAAATAGGTTTGATTTCACTGAATCAAAAACCCCAATCCTATTTCAAGAAGAAATATTTCGAATATTTCACCGAAGAGTGCAAGGACGATTTCTACCAATTCCAAGAATATTTTGATATATATTCGTATTTGATCTGATTGAATTTATGTTTTTTAAAATAGGTTCTGTTACGTTGAATTAAAACCAAAAAAACCCATTCCATATAACTTGCGTTTGCAGCCAGGAGGCCTTTCCCTGGAAACGACGTCGATTATGACTCCTTTTGAAGCTCTCTCCCTCGCTGTTACCCTGGTAACTTTCCCGTCGATCAGAATTATCTCCGACGAAGGTCGGCAACTCGGCGGCTCCGACCACATTAAGAACAGGTACCACTTTCTTAGCCCTCCCATATGATTTCTCTACTGAGCATATTTTAGCTTTTTTCCTCTCCCTTTTTTTTTTCCGGGGCGCTTTTCCACTTTCCAAGCCCAGATGGAGTATTGGAGGAACTTGTTAGTGGTTAATGATTGGGTTAATAACTCTGATCCCTCTCGTAGTGATTCACCTATTCCTATGACAGGAAGAGGACAATAAAATGTGAACCATTTTTTCCTAGCTTTCCCAATACATTGTTTCGAAAGCCTTCTATTGACAGGATGTTAAATCAGCATAGGAACCAACATTACAAAGGGGTGAAGCGAACTAAAGAATGAAGGCTTAGTCGATTAAAGTAGATCCTCAGCAATATTTTTTTGATGGGATAGCCTCCAGTATTGCGAGGATACTCGCATTGGAAGATGGGGTTTTCGTAGCATAGAAAGGAAGGCATATTTCCATGTGTTAAAACATTTTGGTCTCTAGAAAATGAAGATTACAAAAGAGGTGCCGGCAGCCAATTTGTCTATAATTTCCTGTCGTGGTTGTTTGTGCATGTGAATGTTGTAATTACACTATGCCATTGACTGTTTAAATCTCCAATGCCTATTGTTTTGCTATTTCAAGAAAGAAGCTGTTTGTTCCATATGTTTCCACTGATGTGGAACAATCATGGCTTTAGTTTGCATTGATAAATATGGGTTGAATAAATTTTCCACCCTACAGGTAAACTGAAAGAAATGACAGGGAATAATGAAAAAGTGCCAACAAAGGAAGAGCCACAAGATGAGAAGGCTGGATCAGTTATCAAATTAAGAAAAAATACATGGATCTGGTCTGCCTGGGGTAAGTATGCATATCTTTGAATTTCCATTCCATCACTGGATGAATTCAGACCTGAATTTCAGACCTGTGCAATCTATTATTTGGTTTTTGACTGCCCGGGTATTTAGACACTGCATTCCTCTGTTATTGCTTTTCTGTTTCAAAATGAAATTTACAACAGTGAGAAGGGAAATTAGTGTCAGGAGTTGTTCATCACATAAACATTGAAGGCCCGAACTTAGACTCATTTACTAGATGAGTTGCTTTAGTAGGTGAGAGGAAGAGTAGAAAACTCATCCATTGTACGCGTGCACATGACCGTGATGGGTTCTGATGCTTTCGTCCTTATAGTTAATTACTAATATATGATAAAAGTCTCCTCTCTCTCTCTCTCTCTCTCTCTCTCTCTCTCTCTCTCTCTCTCTGTGTGTGTGTGTGTGTGTGTGTGTGTGTGTGTGTGTGTGTGTGTGTGTGGATAAATGTCTAGGTGCATAATTCCTTGGTTACACCAAATATTCTTTTCTCTGTTTTTAGTGACCTACTTGTGTCTAACCATAGCTATTTCATTTGTTTTTTGGAAAGTGCAGCTCTCATGAACTCAGTTTTAACCTTATTGTGGTCTGGTATTGTCTCCTGGTTGGCGATGTAGTGTTAATCCAGGATGAGATTGCTATGAAAAATGACTTCAATAGCTCTCTCTGGTGAGGAAACGTTGTTATGTATTGTTGGGTGTGTCTGATTCTGTCGGTTTGGGGTGCTTGTGTCTGGGGTGTGGTTCAATATGGTCCAAGCGGGAGTGATGCCGAATTCAGAAATATCAACTTCATTGATTGCAACGTGGTAAGGCTTCTCTTCTTTCACTCCTCGTTTTCAACATTTCTGCAAGAAAAATACAATTCTTCAAGAAGCTCAGAGACACGTCCTGATTATTTTCTTTTATGTGGAGCAATAGGCTCACAATTCATTCACATTCAGTTAATATGAACTTCATATATAGTCTTTTATATAGCATAACTCTTTTTTGGAATAGGAATTGCTGATTATACTTGATTATGAAACCTTTTAAGTTTTTTTTTCCAGTGTGAATACAGAAGCTATAGCCTACACGATTACTTATGGTCTCAGTGCAACTGCAAGGTTAGTTGCTACAATTTTCCCGTCTTTGTCACATATCTAATGTGTTCAATCGACTCGATTTTGAATCAAAGCATTGAGTAACCAAAACTTTACTGTTACAGCACGAGGGTGTCAAATGAGTTAAGAGCAGGCAATCCAGATCGGGCTAACACATGCCATGGCCGTCAATCTCAAGCTCTCTCTCTTTCTTGCTCTAACTGTTGTTCTAGCTCTAGCCTTTGCTCACAATATCTGGGCTAGATTTTTCAGTGATAGCTTAACAATCATCGAGAAATTTACTTCATTGAAAACGACAAACAGCTTGTTGTGGATTTTACTTCAGTTAAACGTGTTCTTTTATGCTTCTAATAACATCGGTTTACTTTTTTTAGGTAATGACAAATTTTGTTGACCAACGGGTGTTTCTAGCTTGAGTTAAGCTCCTAACAAGTCGATGGCTGTTTGTAGTCAGCAGTTAGATTGTCAAGGCATCAATGGAAACTCCAGTGTCAAGGCTACCCAAAAATTGGAGATGGGACATCCTGATTGGTCTGAAAGGCTGCAAATTTGTCAAAATCTTGAATGGGTGGCTAAGGATTGGTTTCACGCATAAAAGCAAGTTGTAATATATAGTTTGAAATGTTGTTGTAATATCAAGTTTGGAACCTTCGACTATGGAATATGAAGTTGTAATTTGTTGGAATATGAAGTTCTAGTATCGTTGTTGTTGTCCTTGTTAGTTGTTTTATTGGATTGTTGCTTGTCCTTGTTAGTTTTATTGGATTATTGGCTAGCCATAAAAGCAAGTGAACTATGTCAAAGTTTTCCAGTATTATACCAATGAAAGCAAGGGAACCATGATGAAAGATACTACGAAAGCAAGGGAACCATGTCGAAAGATACTTGGCCTTTTGCATCATAAGAACGCATCATACCAATAAACGCAAGGGAACCATGGCAAAAAAATTCCGAGTCTAATGTACATTAGAGTGATTCTTTGTACAAGTAATACATATTAGACACGAGATACAGATACGGACACGGACACAAGATACAATAAATCTAAAAAATTAATTATATTTCAAGTTAACTTTCACAAATACATGGATTCATAATTTCCATTGTAACAAATGCTACACAAAATAAACCAATTTGGCCAAACCAATTACAGACTTGTCACTCAAAATAAAAAACAAAAAAAATACAGCCAACTACTTAATTTAGGTAACAAAATCTTCACATCTTTTGTTGTCAAAAGCTTTTATCAGCACACTCGTTGATTCAGTTGAACCCCTAGTTCTGAAATCTTCATTCAGATGTTTTAAGAGACTACGCTTATCACAATCTTCCCATCCTTCAAGCTGTCAGAAATATGCTCTTATCGTTGGGTATTTGCATTAACCAAAAGATACCATATTTGAGTCCCTTATTACTTAGATGCAAAGCCTGCACAACAGTTGGAAACATGACGGTAAATCAGAGCATATAAGATAGGAATTTCATTGGCTATGTCATGATGAATAATTGGAAAATATGGAGGCCAGTTCCTATCATCTATGGGGACACCAGCTAAAATGCAACATAGGAAAAATCAAATCAGCAAAAAACCACTATCCAGGAAAGCAAACAAAACTACTCTCAAAGATATGAAAATTGCTTGGACTTCGTCCCATGGCTTACCACCGGCAACAGCATCTTCCCTCCGCTTAATTTCCTAAAAAACATAACACAAATCAGTCCTACCTAGGACAGCATATATATTCTTAAAAACTCTCTTACAGAGCTCATGTGTCGGGTTCAGGTATTCTATGGGGTTAAATGCTGTTTACACGGTGTCATAGATATTCACAATAATGTGAGTTTTATGATCATGTACGGAAAAACTTGAATTATGAACTGGGCTACAAATTAAGGTGAATCCCACTAAAAGAGTTGGAGACATATCTCATACTCTTACAGTCATACTCGAGTGTCCTACGACTCCTACGGGTTACTATGTAACATTTATTGATTACATGTGCAACTGCGTAAATGTGTGACCAAGATATGGAAACATCTCAATGAGTCATTATCATTTTGTAAAGTAGTCAGGTTGCTATTCTGAAGCTCTTGAGACAATTTATAATCCAGAAAAGAAAGACAAAGCTATAAGTTACATTGGCAACATATGCTTAATAGGACTGAAGAACTAACTCATTCCCTCCTTTTCAGATCTGATTCCCAAGTTGCAAGTTCCTTCTCCTTTTTATTACCATCCTGCCATTTCACACCACATGAGATGCAACTCAGTGCTCACAATACAACGACAGGAAATTTTTATGATGGACTCTTGACATTTCATACATTCATGTTATCCAACGGTATATCAACATTTGCATCGTGTTTTCGGCCAAACCCCAGGGTTTGAGGAACCATTTGGGGAATGCGAAACTTTGATCTAGGAGCACCACCATTCTGCAATGACAGTTTGGATAGCATGATAATCAAATTAAATGAATACAACATGCAAAACAAAAAGGATGTTAAATCCAAATAGCATGATTCAACTATTTATTCATAAAAAACAAAAATAAGATTAAGAACCAGAATGCATTTCTATGTTACAGCTTAGGCAATGATGCATCAACTAGTTACTTACAGCCCACAGAGAGAACACATAATAATAAGTTTTATTTTGTTAATTTAATTTAAACTCCACTAAGGACTGACCCAGGGTCAATCACAATTTCACGTATTTATGCATGTATCTGCACCTACAAGAAAAAGGTACTCTACTAAACACACGAACCAGTTTTGACTACAATTTTTACACATCACGATGGATGTGAAATTTTTAAAGCGATTCAGATTTGGTGATTAAAACATTCTGCTTAGGGTAGATAATCAGTGAGTGAATAATGGTTCCCTTCGACTTTTGAATGAAGCTATCACTAATAACATTGTATATTTGGGGCCATTTGAACCCTAGCAACCCAAAACCACAAGGAAACCTTTCTTCGGGTACCAAAACCATTTCAAATTCAAAACCCCCAAAACCATTTCAAATTCAGAACCTCTGTTCAAGTCCTCATAAAGCTTTAGAATTGCAACATCATACCATTTCTCTGAAACTAATTAGTACAAACCCTTTAGTGAAAACTTTCAGTGCCTAGTTTTCATAAAACCACAACTTCGAAATAAAAGCTGACTCCAACCACTTTCGTTTCCTAAATCTAGAACCTTTTTTCTGTCTTTTAAATCCCGGACATACAAATGCTTTTACAATTACCAGAAAAGGTAAGCAGGGATGTAGAACTAGATAAAGGAGACTATTGAACAATGCAACATCTCTGTCTTGTTACACACAACCCTCTTCAAATGATGTTTATTGTTAGGGCCCACACTTCTACATTATTCCCAAAGCTACTCCCTCATTCCTGAAAAAGATTAATTCAAAAGTTGCCAATAAATTTATTTTATTCCAGTGTAGATAATGAAAATATAAAAATAGCAGTGCAGAGATCATGAGCTTTACCTAAGCAAATTCAACCTTTCCCATGTCCCATTATGGTTTGGCACCTAAGAGGAAGCATCTTATGAACAATAGCTAGAGTTCCGTCAAATGATGTTTATTGTTAGGGCCCGCACTTCTACATCATTCCCAAAGCTACTCCCTCATTCCTGAAAATGATTAATTCAAAAGTTGCCAATAAATTTATTTTATTCCAGTGTAGATAACGAAAATATAAAAATAGCAGTGCCGAGATCATGAGCTTTACCTAAGCAAATTCAACCTTTCCCATGTCCCATTATGGTTTGGCACCTAAGAGGAAGCATCTTATGAACAATAGCTAGAGTTCCGTCTTTTTCAACGTAGGGATCGAAACATACATGCTCGTTGATAGATGCATAACTAATGTTAGCAGTTTGTCTTTTGACATAAGGTCAATTTTGTTATCAGCAAAAAAAAAAGTCATAGACTACTAGATAACCAATCTAAGATATGTTGGCGCTAGTGGTTATCATCAACTTTGGTCCAAACTGTTGTTGAGCAGCCAGATTAAAATTTCATTTGCGTTTCCAAAGCATTATTTTGTTCCCAACCTGACAACCTCTATCAACAAAAGAATGCTTTCTTCACGTTGAATCCCTCACTATCAGCGAGCTACCACAGCTGCTTCAGACTTCCTCACTATCAGCGAGCTACCCAACTTTTTTAAGAACTACGGCTAAAATATAAATGTCAACTTCAAGAGTTGGAAGCATGTCGTATTATCCACAGTTCTAAACATATAAAGGCACACAGAAAAACATAAAAAAGTGCGAACGAAAGCATTTTGCATGCGTAATCAGACCCTTGTAAGTTAAAGTTCGAGCACAATCTATACCAGAGGAGAAATACAGTACAGTTTGCCTACCGGACGACAGGATCCCTTCCAAACCAGAATGCCGTCATAGTGTCTCACTGCTGCCAGCTGCAGCTTCACCTTTGAAAAGTTCCCTTCTCAGTTCATACCAGTTATCGAAAGTAAAAGCCCAAGGTACTCCAAAAAAGCCAAGCCCGAGTGAATTCATAAATTATACGGAGTACAAGTCCAGAGTGGCCCACCTAAGTCAAAGTACTTGGTTTGTGGCCAAAACATTGAATTCCCGAAGGATTTAGTTATGAAATCTATCCCTTCGTATCTTTTTTTTTTTTATCGGGAATCCCTTCGTATCTTGTAAATTTAAAAATGGATACTGAAAAAGTGGATAAGAGTCCTACCAAATGAACAGAAACAAAAAGTGTACAAAAAAAAAAAAAACCATACATACATACATTGCAGCTTTAACACTTTTGGAAGCCTATACTAGCATGTTCAAAGGGGAAGAGGGAGAGGATACAGGGGATTTAGTAATTGACCCAACATGAGAATCAAAGCCCCACAGCTGGGCCAACTTCGGCTCCAGAAATTGCAACTCAGTTTATCAAGTGAGAGTGGACAACAGAAGTGAAAGCTTATGTGGTTAATTCCACCTAAACGGTAATTCGCTACTTCTAGATGAAAGAGGAGAGAAAAATTAAGATGCAAGATCGTGACTATTTTAACCAAACATAACTGACCGAATTGATCAATATTAGCAAGTTTGGACTATGTTCAGATGTATCTAGAAATAACAGGTAAAGAAAGTACCTTGCCCAATATAATCAATGACAAAATCACCTTGATTGATGTATTCAGCTGCCTCTACTCCCCAAACGCAAAATTCTGTCTGCCAGAATTGCAATTTGTGCAACCAATGTCACCATCAGCTTTTTCTTAATAAGGTACCCATCTAACGTAGATAGGGACAACAATATGGAAGAAAATAATGCATACTCAAAGCAAATAATTTTATTCATCAAACTGTAGCAAAACCAATAAGCCCCGTGCAGGTGTGAGAGAAACTCAACATTTTTTCAGCTCAAGAATAGGTATTGATCAAAATGACAAAGACAGATATTGCGCCTAATATGCACTTATGGAGGTGGCTCCAATCTATTCTCCATCGTGTCTCTCCAAGTAAAGTCAATCTTTAACTCCTCCTCAATGTAGGGTAGAGGCAAACGACAAAATATTTCCTAAATTCGAGAGATGAAACAGTTAGCTTTTGCATCCAGGCATCAATACCTTAAAGTGTGGAAGTAGAAGAGTTTGATATATGTGCATGATCTGTGTTCCCCAGTCTGTGCTAAAAGACTTTCCAGCCAAAGAACGGAACAATATAGAAAATGTTGGGGTAAGGTGACAACATATATGCCCTCCCTTGTCTTGAAAACAAGTATTTGTTACCTCCTGGCTCCTACAAAACACACACATGCCTAACAGCGCTGTATCCGTGTCTGACATGTGTCGTATAAGGACATGAGTCACATGACAAGAAACTATCCGGATACATGTCAAACACGCCTAGATACGTGTCCATTTCTATCATATATGATTAAGTTTTCAGTCGGATACGTTGTGGACACTCTAGGACATTCAAGGGCATGTTAAGGACACATTAAGAAGTTAAGATGCAATCTTGAAAAAGTTGGCTCAAACTGAAAGTTTCCTTGGAGGTTTAATTCACATTGATATGTATCTTTGTGATGTGTTTTTGATAAGTATCTTTGTGATGTGTTTTTGATAAGTATCTTTGTAGTGTTAGTACTATTTGTATTTTCTACTCCAAGGTGGTTGAAGTAGCCAATCCAAAAGATAACAACACAAGATAAAAGAATTCAAAGCAAGAAATTTGTAGTAGGATGGGGATTTCATTAAGATTAGAAGTAGGCATTGTGGCACCTGCTTTGTTCCGTGCCTAGTCAGCAAGCTTTGAACCCCCTTTCTTTCATTGTTGCCATTTAACAAATGACTAAATGCTTGAACTAATGCATACTATTCAACAGTACTAGAAGCAGTATGGAGAGAAGTATACATGCTGAGGACATTTAATTATCTTCAAAGAGGACGACCAACATTTTTCTCTTGCACATGATAAGTCGAAAACAGCTTGACAACCATGAACGGAGCATAACACCTCCAGGACTACGTTTTTTTTTGCCATTCATTAATCCTAATCTACTCTATCCTAGGGGATTTAGGGAGGGGGATGGGTGCTTACGGGAAACGAACCCTGCCCATGTGCATGGGAGTATAAGGGAGGCACCAACTGCACTCCATTCAACTTGCGACTAGATGTTCTTCTTGAAAAGCAGTAGTAGCAGATAAG
The DNA here is from genome assembly GCA_036023075.1 of Gaultheria prostrata. Taxonomy (NCBI): domain Eukaryota; kingdom Viridiplantae; phylum Streptophyta; class Magnoliopsida; order Ericales; family Ericaceae; genus Gaultheria; species Gaultheria prostrata. The sequence continues at coordinate 64,408 of JAXBDA010000371.1, read as the reverse complement.
AAATTAAACATTTCGCATACGCAGCAATACATAAAAATGTAGATTAATCGAGGACTAGACCCACTATCCACTAGTGAGAGGGCCTTGGTGAACTGGCCCACTCCAAATGAGTGATTGCGAGTAAACCCCTAAATCTCAAGCCTTAACCAGGCCAACCCCGAGGGATTAAGTACACGAGCTAATTGCCAAACAATGCATTACAAATTAGACTGGGTATGCAAGAGCGCATATTTAAGTCCAATTATTTTCCCAACTCTTCTGCTCCAAGGTGGTTGAAGTAGCCGAATCCAAAAGCACAGACTTAACAAATTCCAAAAGCATTTTTCTTTCCGCCAACATATAGTATTATTTAATTTATTTTGGCGAATTAGTGGGTTAACAACCGGGGCTACGTCTCTCCATAAACTCAAACCTCAACCTTCCAGCTTCCAAACCTCCCGCTCGGAAGCAGAGAGGTACTACCAGATGAGCTTAAGAGCTGCATCTAAACACCCAAAATTCTTAAACTATACAAGCTTTAAAAGTTCAGCAAGCATGTAAAAAATATGTCATCAAAATTGAAGATTAATTAGTTAATCCAGCTACGGAAAAGAGTAGAGAAATCATATGGGAGGGCTAAGAAAGCGGTACCTGTTCTTAATGTGGTCGGAGCCGCCGAGTTGCCACACCGTTGTCGGAGATAATTCTGACCGGACGGTAACAGCGAGGGAGAGAGCTTCAAAGGAGTCATAATCGACGTCGTTTCCAGGGAAAGCCCTCCTGGCTGCAAACGTGAGTTATATGGAATGGGCTTTTTTGGTTTTGATTCAATGTAACAATACCTATTTTAAGAAACATAAATTCAAGCAGATCAAATACGAATATATATCAAATTAACATGATTAATTTGCATAAGTTAGTTTCAAACACAATATTCACAGTGAATGTCTCCGATCATCAAAATATTCTTGGAATTGGTAGAAATCGTCATTGCACTCTCCGGTGAAATATTCCTTCTTGAAATAGGATTGGGGTTTTTGATTCAGTGAAACGAAACCTATTTCAAGAAACAAAAATTCATTTGGATTAAGTACTATTTTATAATTTTTTAACGCGATATTTATTAATGATATGTATGATCATAATTTCTACATGATTAACGTTTCAGATTATTAAGATATGATCTGTATACTTAGTAACTGTACTTGTAATACCCAAGAATTCTTACAACTTGAATGTTACTGAGGTGACGTCGTTTATTAGGGCATGACATAGGTCCAACCTATGTCATGACGTGGAATATATTTTTAATTCTAATTTCTTTTTTCCCGATCAGAAGCCTCTTCCGAAGCCAACAGGGCTTTACACGCTTCCCCTTCTTCTCCTGCCTCTGTAATCGACCTCTCTCCCCCTCCGGCAGCATGTCTACCGCCGGTGAACAATCCGGCAACCCTCTCTCCAATCCACCGTGTGAAAGATGCAGTGAAGCCCGATCAACATCGTTTCAAAGGGAAGACCTTCTTATGAAACAGGTTTGATTTTTAAACCCATTTTACGAAACAAAATTGCATTAAGATCAGTTACTATTCTATACACACAAATATTTGTTGAAATGTGTTGGCGATTTTTTTTTCTTTTGGATGTTTAGTGTTCTAAAAGGTATCGCTGTGGATGTGAGTGGTGGAGTATTTTAAGCATCCTTGATATTGATCATACATAATGACTGATAGTTTTGTGAATAGACTGCAATGGTGAGTCAGTAACCATCTAATAAGCGTGGATACGGGAACGGAGACCTAATTTATCAAAAAAGGCAAGGATACCGACACGGGCACGAATACGAGACCCACCAATCGGACAACTATTAATATATGGGGACATGTACGCGACAAGGATTTGGCAAAAAGTACGTCGTATTGTAGAATGGATGTGAACTTTCCATACAGGAATGACCAGAAGTACAAGTATCTTTACAACTCTTATTGTTGTCTTTTTACATTTATTTATTCAAAATTCATTTATTCGGAGTACTTTTTTTCATTCTATTTTTGGTTTCCGGTCATGTTTACCATTTGTGTCCAAGTTGAGCCCGGTGTGTCTTATACTTAATGATAATTAAATTTATTGGCACACTACATGCCATGGCCCATACATGTCCCTGCGTGTCCACAAAATTAGATTGTTTGAGTTTTCCATATTCAATTTGTTGTTCTTATTCTGCATTGCACAGAAGGACTAATGCATGAACTATGTTGGATGAAGAAATATTTGGTTTTTAATCCTTTTGTTTTTGCTCATTCGCATTTCTACTTGAATTTATATTTATCGATTTGCTTTTATTGCAGGAGCATCATGTGGTATTGGCACCGAAACTTTGCATGTTCTTGTGTTGCGTGGTGTTCATGTAGAAATGGGAGTCAGAAATATGGGCTTCCGCAAATGCGGCCAAAGAAGTTGATGTGGTATGGGCTCCGAAACTTTGCACGTTCTTGCATTGCGTGGTGTTCATGTAGAAATGGGAGTCAGAAATATGGCTTCTGGAAAAGCGGCCAAAGAAGCTATAGTTAAGGAAATCCCAACTACAAAAATAGGTGTCAGTGAGGAAGTTTGCATTGTAATTCATTTCATCGGGAATCCACTCTGAATCTCCTCATGTAAGACATGTATGGGATAATGATTAAATTTTCCTCTCTCTCTCTCTCTTGATTTTCGTAAGTAAGATGACTTTATGCTTGCTCATGAGCGCAAAAAATTCCTTCATATCCTTTCAAGGAAACTATCTTAATGCAAGAGAAAACTCTGAAAAGAGACCTTTATGTGGCTTGAGATGTTGCATGGATTGGACAGAGATCCATGTCGGCTTATTTGCGTCCACCAGTGCGATTTATTATCTTCTTTGGTAGCATATTGAATGTTAGGCATATATCTTCTGCATAATCATGGCAATGTTGAAAAACTTATTCAGCTGCCAAGCCTCTGTTTCCAAATTTGTTAGAATGAGTCAGCTATATCTTTGATTTAATAGCATATCCATCTTAGCTTTCTCATCTGCACAGGCATGCTGCGTCCTTTTTAAGCTTAATTATGAGCACAAAGCTTTCATTTTTCTTGTTGCAAGTAATAATACAGGAATCATGGCAACTCCATTCTGACATTCATGAGCTACAGTTTGCAACAAACCACTTAGGTAAGATAAATTACGTGTAGTACAAATTCTCGTATGTTGTTGTACATTTATTTAAATAACTTGAATGCTACGTCTTTTGAGTTTGTTCACCTCTAGCATTGCCGTTTTCAGAATCTTGTTTCTTCTGCATAAGTTAGAACTATGAATCTTGAGTTTTCAGCTAGTTTTTGGGTTTGAAACATTTTTCATTTTTTGCGGTCACTGTTGATGGTTGAGTCGTGGTTAAGCAATTTAAGAAGGGCCTCAGACTTCTCACGAGGTTAGTACTCTTTCTATTTTGTGGTTGTTATGTCTGCGATTTCTCTCTTGCAAGTAGCAACCCTCTCTGAAGTTGCATCCGTTCATCAGGTGTCTTAGTTCGAAGAAACATGTGATGAAGATGGTGATCCCTGAGTAAGTTTGGACTACTGTTTTGAACCTGGAAGAGGAATTTAGGCTGCTGTTTCGCATTCCTGTTCTGGACTTGGGGGTTGCGGTCTTGGTTCAGTCATTGTTGCTGCTGTTTGAATTGATGTGGCATCTTAGTTCTTTGCTATGCTAGCCAAAAGTTGAGTCGCTTTTTTGTATCAGAGCTGTGTCATTTTACATGAACTTATTATGTTGTATAAGGATGAATAAAGTCTTACTTATGTTTCGTGAGCAATCACTACTGTAATACTTAATGTTGCCTGATTGAACATGATAATACAAACTGGTTATGGCACGTTACATTATTTGAAATGGACACGGAAATATATGAAAGAAAACGTTATGACTTCACTTTTCAAGCGCACAGACCCCACAAATGTGGAGTCACAGCGAATTGTGGTCGAACTAGGTGCATACCCTTTGTTTGTGGAATTTTTGGAGTCAAGTTCAGTTACAGCTAAGGTAAAAGCAACTGCTTTAGTTGGATATCTTTCTTTTAAGTAGTCCCAAAATTCCTGCTATGACCAAAAAAGTTGGTTTATGGTGTTATCATCTGCCACACGGCCCTTTATGCCTAGCCCATGGGAATCAAAACAATCCAACGATCCAAAATACTTCAGAACGGAGAAACACCATTTTTCCCGGAACAGGAGATCTCAGACGGGGGGCACTTGTAGTGTCTAACTCGACAATTTGCATGTTGGAAGCAAATATGGTTTCAAGCTAAGCTATGTAAATATGACCTCAGAAAAGAACAGTCGAATACCGCCCTAAGAAAGGTACTGTTTGACCTTGAGAGCTATAAGCAACTTAGGGAGGTGCACATTCTCAAAGTTTTCACAATAGTCTGGAAGATAAAATGCCTAGCATTCAACAAAATATTGCCAAATAAAATTACTGTACGTCGAGAGTCTTATAATATGATGACAACAAGGGTTATCAAAGAAGTATATAAGGAAATGGTACATCTAACAAGAGGATTGAGGACGTCACTCAAGTCCAAGGTTTAAATATTTTGCACCCCATATCTTGATAATTTTTAAAAAATCTCATTTATTAATTTTAATTTTATGTTTAATTTTTTGATATAAAATTTACAAATAACTAACTTTTGAAAATAACAAATAAACAAAAATAATTTATTTTGAATCAATAAACTTCAATAGAAAATGCTTAAAACTGATAATTTTTTATTGTTAAAAATAATATTCTTACAATTACAAATAATAACATGATTAGTTAGAAAAATGCATTTTATGAGTGGTACTTCCAAAAAAAATTTCTCTAGTGGTATAAAAATTTTAAAAGTTTATACTCGTTAAATTATGAAGCTAAAATACCATGTTAATTATTTTTACCTTTCATAGTCACCTATATGGAATTTCTCTTGATAAAAAACCTAGTGCCCTATTTTCAAATTCGCTTTAAGCCTCCAAAATGTCAGGGCTGGCCCTGGATCCGATATAGGAGTTGATAGCATGGGAGTGGAAGTTGAACCCCAAACGAAAAGGTTTGAGGCTCCTGGACTCCTGGTTGCAAAATCAACGCAAGGAGATGTTTTGTGAAGTTTGGAGCATCAATCGACGACTTCAATACATAAGAACAAACTAGTGTACGCCGACCGGACTTTTTATTCAAAATGGAACATTACCCTTTTAACAGTCAATACGAAATGCAACTGGAAAATACAAAAAATAACTATATGGCAGACATCAAATTCTAATAAGGTCATGTTACATTAATCAGATGCACAGTGGCATAACAGTCGTTTAATCAAGTCATAAACCATCTTAATGCGCATTAATATGGTACATTATCGAGGCCAAAAATCATTGACAACATCTTAAGGTTTCTTCTCCGAAGACAAAATACTTCAACAACCATATCGTTACATTTCAGTACACAACCGCCTTTTTGTGCGGAAAACGACAGCACAAGAGGAGGAATTAAAGAAATGTGGCAAAGCACTCGATAGATGAGCCAGAGTAGATGTCCTAACTTTTCCTGAGACAAGTCAAAATCCCATTCAGAGATTTCAGAATCCTCCCATACAAAAGGAGAAAGGACAACAGATCCTCTTCTTCTTCACCTTCACTGCCCATGTCCTACGGCAAGGTAAAACTGCTATCGCGCGATTAACCATCATCACCAATACATTGACATATGACTTCTCTTCTACCAGAGGTACAAGCCATATGTTGTTATAAAGCCGTTGTTTGTCCACAGACAGTGAGAGATGCAAACAACACGAGCAAAAGATCAAGATTCCTTACAAGGTAGGCGTGCCGAGAAATTTCTGGTAGCGGGAGAAGTAACTGTTATAGTTGCTCCCATCCAAATATCTTTTACGAAACGGGAGGGGGAAATCCACGACTTTTAACTTATAGTTCCATTCTGTTGTCAATCTGAAAACCAAAAATCCCCCCGTTAAGATAATACAACAGGATAACCGCACTTCCAATAAAGTTTAGAACAAATGATAAGAGAAATGTGGATGAAATTACCTGCTAAGAAACAAGACTGTTTCACAAAACAAAATCCATGCTCGGGCACTGCACATGCTCATGGCTCTAGACCAGCAATGACTGTGGCCTAGTCAAATTGGCTGCACATGACCAACTATCCAACAAACTCAGTTTTGTCCAAACACAAAGTGGAGAATGGGGGCAACTTTTAATAACATTTACCAAATCTCTTTTTATGTTCTGTGAAGCCCTAGGTTGCAAAAAACAAGCAACTAGCGCAAAATAACTGATTCCACGACCCAAAGGACAAATGGACGAGCAGTCATCTTTGAAAATTGGGTGAGGAAGGCATATCTGGCGAAGACTCGGAAGAATCTACCCTTAAATTTTGCTGCACATTGATGCTCTTTGATGAACCTTCACCAAGCTGCACTGCATTTACACCAGGGAAATGCACTGTTCCAAGAGACCCAAATTCAAGATGCCCGGCAGAAGAGCCAGAAGCCATGTTTTGGGCATACGGATATAGCATAAAGACAGGAGGTGTTGTCCCATGAGAAACTCCATTAGGATTCATCACTGGTAGCGGATACATGCCATATGCTCCATTTGAGGATCCACTGTGCATGGAATTTACAGAGTGGATTGGGCTGTTATGAGACTGGTTTGCAGGGAACGAGTCAGGCCTTTCAGACCAGCTGTTGCTTGCTGTGGTTCTATCTACTCTGATGTTCTGCTTCTCAAATTGGTTGCGACCGCGGCCACGACCACCAAATCTATGCTTTGAATTGGCATTCCAATTGCCTTCTCTGTCACCATAATGATCGTAACGGTCATAGCCGTAATTCCCCTTGTTTCTGCCATTTGAAGAGTGCTTGTCTCTAAAAGACATCTTCTGGAAGATGAAACACGAAAAAAGAAAAACAGAAATCAAGTCCCAAATATAAATGGATATCTAAATTTTGGTCATCTAAGAAACAAGATATACAAGCATAGAGCTCAGTCCAAGTCATTGTCAGTTGCTAATTTCCTTAAAGTCCTGGCTACAAGGTAGCTTCAAGGGTGCTAAGGATGGCCAGTTGGCCACTTATACATCGTTGCCAGTTGGTAATTTTTTAGGACTATTAGCAGCTCTTGTGACACAAATGCCACAAGACTGCTCCCATAGTATTGCAATTGGCACCTGATGCAGGTAATTGGATTATATGTTCGACCTACATAGAGTCAGGTATGCGTAATGCTGCCATTTTTAGCTTATGTAGGGTCCTTTTCGACTCACACAGAGGTGCATAAGTTCCTTTTTGTTGGTTTTGGTTGTTATACATGGGTGGTATTCCCACAATGTTTTCTTGTTGAGTAAAATTTCACTTATCAGAGAGTCATCTTTGAAGAACAACAAAAGATTGGTCAATGTGTCTGTAAATCATTCAGCTTTGCTCTTTTGCGTCATTCCTGCTTTTGGAGATTCCAAAAAACTTATAGGCTGTCTAATGAAATCGAAGCCACGTTTCCGGAAGGGCTACAAGGGACAAATGATTTTGCTAAAATTTTCCTTTTGAGTTCCCTTTTTCCTGCACCTTCAACTTGAACTTGACTCCTTAGTTCTGCAGTTTCTTTGTCTCTGTCTCCATATTCATTTCCTTGAAAAACTATAGCTACAAACTCTTCAATCATACTTCAAACACACTTTTTTCTAAAATTCTCTGCTAAAAAATTCCGTGACAGAAATCAAGTCAGAGAGACTCCTACCCTACAGACAATAACTAAGTCAATAGAATATCTAGAATCTAGTCTCTCCCATAAATGTTGGTTGTGTATTCTATCAAGATAGTAATCACCTCACAAAAGCTCCACATTATTCAAGCATAAAACCACATAGTGGTGCTTGGGGACACTAAGCACTCTCTTTCATATCCCTTAAACGCTCCCTAAAACTAATGGTTACTAAGCAACACTTAAATCTTTCAAGTGAAGTCAATAAAATCATTTTTCCCTGATAAGAAAAAACATCAAAGCAGATGGTTCCAAAACTGCCAGAACTAAATTCCCAGGAACACAAGCAGGCAATATTCAACACACGCCCAAAGAAACATGCTGCAAGTACCGCCATACCCCTAATAACAAACTTAAGTAACGCATTGATCTATTCTGCTACCAAGGAAATCACGCCAATTAGAAAATAGAAAGTTCAATTTATGAAGTCATCTTACAGGATTAGGCAGGTAAGTCCCAGTCCCATTGCGACCTCTACGAATTTCATCACCATAGTGTCCATGACCACTCAAAGGCCTATTAGTACCAGGCTGCAAAGATGGAACAGGAATCATGTGGGGCCCATAACCCATAAGCTGATTGAAAAGGTTTGCATTAGCAGAAAGAGGTCTCTGCATATGCATTGGCGGTACAACAGGAGAGGATGGATAATGCATGGTTCCATGATCCCTTGGATTCTGGCATAACCGTCCATGCTGGAGATTCAGCCAATGGCTTGGAAAGTCGCCATTCAAAATATCAGAGGTGTGCTCTTCAGAAGGCTCATCTAACGTGTCCCGTTTTGCAGAACTAGAACAAACTGAAATCTCTGGCTCATCAAGGTTCTCAGGTGAATCTAATCTTTGATCAAAATGGTTAGTGGATGAATCAAAAGTTCCTTTCTCAGGTGGGTAATTATAGAATACGAAAGGAATTGGTGGCCCTGTGGGATAAAAACATTGGCTTGACCCGGGATGCACAAAAACCGAAGCAATGGGAAACATTGGCTTTGATCCACTAAGCTGTGCTTGTTTATAACCCTGTACTTCATGGGTCTGCAGAATTGAAGAAGTATTCTCCGACACTTCTCTATGAACTGTTGATGGCGGACTCCAGTCTCCATTATCATCGTCGTTCTTTGAAGAAACATAATCGACTGATTCAGAATCATATTGCCACCCATTTTCGTATAAAGCAGAACGATCTACAAAGGGAGCTGATTTCCTCCCCCGTCTGTCCCTCGTCGACCTTGAAGTCTTCATAGATGATCCATCAAAGGAATCTTCAGAAGACTGCTTCATTCTTGAAGTAGCAAGGGAAGGTGGAACAAATTTATCACCAGAATCTGCCCTAATGGGCCCTCCGTCATCATTGAATGACATGTGAGCTTTTGTTGGATAGCTTTCCAAGCTGTTTACTGGTGACGAAGGAATGTGATACCCTAGTGGAGTGAGAATTTTCTTTTCCACTGATGGTTGTACTAGGAAACTTCCACTATTAACATCAAACCCCCTGACCGAATCCACATCCGGCTCAGACGACAAACCATGATCACTATCCCCCTGATGTGTTTCCCTATTTACCAAATTGTCATTAGTTGTCTCAAGGATTTCTTCTTGATTTGAGGCCAATCCCATATTTGAAAAATACTGGGATATTGGCAGAGATACTAAACCTTGTGAATAATGCATATTAGGACCACCCCCAGGGGCCTCATAGGAAGAAATGTTAGCCGGGGAAACACCAGCTGAATTCCTGTGAACATGTCCCAAAGAAGCTAAAAAAGAAGGTGATAGTGGAATAGGCAGATGACCAGAAGCAAAATTGAATGGCCTATGAACATGTCCATTATAACTAGGAACAGTTGAAGCAGCCATCATGTTAACAAAATCTTGCTCTTCCTGTTCCAACTGCATCGCCTCAGCAGCAGAAATTCTGTCGTCTCCAATATGACCAAAATCAGATTCACCATGATAACCATGCAAATCACCGTTTGACTCGACAGGAGCATGAATCCAATGATGCCTTGAAGCAGGTAGGTCTTCTGTTGAAGATATTGCATTGCGGTTCTCTGAAACCTCCATGCCCAAGTTTATCCTACCGTCATGATCCAACCTTGTAGCAGTTTGCTCTAATGTTTCCGATGCTTTATTATGCCTTCCTTGAGTTGAAATTTGACGAGATGTATTGGTAAGCTCAGGACTAGAATGGGTCCTTGCAAACTGATACCTGGCGTGTACAGAGCGATCTGGTCTAGAACTTCTAGCATTAAAAGCATGTGTATTCGCATTTGAATTAGTACTACGTTTCAACTCATGATTCAGATCAGAGGCCATAGAGCTAGTTGAGGGGTATTTTTTTTGGCTTTGAGCATTAGAAAATGCAGAAGTTGGTGTATTGGGCCTAGATACTCGTTTCAATAACTGATTCCCATGCTGAGAGAGAGCACCATGAGAAGCATGAGAAGCGCTAGTCATCTCAACTTCAGATTCATGACTAGCAAAATTTTCTTTCACTTTCTTGTTGCTTGAAGAATTCCCAAGATTGTTAGACTTCCGAATGCAATTTGTGTTAACAGTTAGCAATGTAGGTGCATCATTGAGAAGCTGCTTCCCATGCCGGTCCAATGTATTCATGAAAAACTGGTTGACTTCAGCAACTATATTCTCTTTTGGGCAATCAAGTAGTCTTGCCAGGCGTTGAGCCCCAAAAGCAAAGGCACTACGAATCCTGAAGAAATTACCTAAAGAAAACACAAAATTAATCAGTTGAGCAATAGTTAAAACAGACACCATTGGAGTGGTTAACTGCGTGAACAGAAGCATTAATGCAATTTCAATATAGAATGTGGGGCATTCTGTACTCCAGTAAATTAAGTATACACACAAGCCAAACCAAGCTGAGGCATGGAACGGCTGTCCAGGCCCTCCTGGACAGATATAAAGGCTTCTTCAAGCTTGATAAAAGATCAAGCTTATGGTAACTACTCAGTCTTTGAACTTAGCTCAGTTAATCTTGAGGAGTTGAGCTGCTGCGCATTTTATGCCAACAATCTTAGAACACGGGCTTACCATGACTCAAAAAACGTTTAAGTCGGCAAGAAGATAAAGATAATTGAGAAATCAGAGAAGTGGTGTGCAAAAATCAACTATATAATAATTGTCTCAAATGAGTAACTGAAAAAATCATATAGCATTACCTATTAAGTCGGTCTTACTTAACATCATAATTTGCTAAACTACAATTTTATGCAAAATGGAGCACAAGTGGCACATCAACGAGTTGGAAAAACATGACTTACTACATGAAGCAAAGCAAATTATGAAAATCTAGAAACAGCACTACATCCAGCTTGAGCTTATATATAAGTACCTTTACTGACACTACGCCCAAGGTTATTGTTTGCTCGCAAAGGATCTATGACGTTGAAATGTTTGGACATGAAAGGTAACTCATGGTTTTCTTGACCAATAGGAAAAGCAGAGTATACAGAGGTACAAGCATCGAGAAATAGTTTGCTGAGTAACAGCTCTCCACCATCCTTTCGAGGAGGATCAGCTGCCAGATATTTGAATGGGAAAAAAAATTCAGAGCCAATAACCGCAAAGAAGTTACAGTTACGTCATTCAATAAGAAAATATATTAGATATGATAGCAGGAATTCCATTTTACCAGTCATATCAGGAAGTGAACGAATGGGAACTGGACCCCAAAGGCCAACACATAAGTTGTCCCAGTCAAACTTGCTGAAGAATTCAAGAAAACGATAAAGTACCTGCACGCGTAGAGCAAAAGTCCAGAGGTGAAAGATTAAAATCAGCACAACTTGAAAAGGGATCGAAAGAGAACCAACTCACCTCAAGTGGTCCCGCAAAGGAGTTATTGAAAACATGGAATATATACAAAACCAAGGTTTCCAGAGCATAAGTTGAAATAAGTCCATGATGAGCACCCAGTATCCGGCTTTCGTAGTAACACCAAGCTTTAATCAATATAATGCTGCGCTTGAATAGATGATTTTGTCTTACCAAACTGTCAACCTTAAAAAATCAGAATCAGCTGTTAGTGACAAAAATTGTAAGAGAAAACAAAGAGAGGCCATGTACTTCAAATATCCACAAGTACAGTTTTTGCAACATCAACTTAGTAATTAGTATTAATAGCTTACCTCCTCAAGGAAGCACAGAGTACATAAACCACCAAGCTGGTTAAAAGATATGTCCACTACAATGTCATCTACAAGGCACTTAATTAACTTCACCTGCAACAGAAAGGGGAACAAAGGAAGAATGCCTTCAGTTTATGCAACATGATTGTCAACAGATGCGAGTCTGTGTATCGATGTAATAAATATGTGACCCCTGAAAGAACACCAGAATTATCAGGTGTGTACATAAACCATACATAGGACTATACGTAATCATTTACAACCTCAAATGAAGCATCACAAATGGTGATGTATACCCTACCAACATAGCAGTCATGTTGCGACACATAAGATTGAGAAATCGTGAATCGAAATGGTCCTTTTTCGAATCACAAACTGAATCGAATCGTGAATCCCTCCGACTCGGTCGTTATTTCATAAGTACGTGAGAAAGTGTATTTATGGATTGGGGTGACAAAAATGCATGCTATAAATGAAAATTTTACACCTAAATCAACAGAAATCTTGTTTTAAATGATGAATTGATGATCATGTGGAATAGGTAAGGTGCTTCTATTGCAACTTGCAAGAGATGAGAATTCAAATCCTACTGATGATCCTCTTTGTGAAAAAGAGTTACAAAACAAACCCTTTGAATGTCTTTAGGATGGTAGTATGCCATTTTGATTTTGTATTTGTCGTTCTCAAAATAAATCTTCCTTTTCTTATTACATATGATACTTAGAAAAAAATCTATTTTTGATAGTCAATAAGGAGAAAGATAGACAAAAGATGGCATATAACAATACTAAAGACCTTTAAAAAGTAGTTTGAACCCCTCTCCAACAACAAAGAGGCGAAAAAATAGTCAAAATTGAATTCAGCAAATTGAAGGTGAATCCAACAATTCACCGATTCGATTCACCATTCACCGATTCGGATCACCAATTCACTTACGCTTCAATGCTTTTTCCGATTCATGCAAAGTAATCAAATCGATAACCCACTGATTCGATACGGTACGGATAGTGAATCGTAAGATTTTGACAACTATGCCAACACATCATATGCTCAAAGACAAGGAAAATATCTTTCTCAACCATGCAAAACAGATATGGAAATGGTGAACTAGAAAAGTTTTCTGACGTAGGACAGGTTTTCACTATGAAATCATGAAAATTTTATTGATATCAAACAATCATCAGAGTACGGCCCTGGTAATCAAGCAATGAAGAAAGTGGGGACACTTGGCTTGATTTGCAGCACATGAGCGCCAAGCAGAAAGTATTTATATTCCATTTAAAAAACAGAAAGTAAACTGAAAATCATGTATAATATCACAAAACAGCAAGAAAATAATATCACATCCCGACAGCTCGGTGCTGGCACTGGTAACCACATTAGGAGTCTGGTAGACATCATATAGCAAGTCAAAGATAAAGCACACAGTCAGAAATTTCAAGTGATTATAACAGGAAATAAAAATGGTAATTAATTAGGTCTGACACACCTCTGCCTGAATGTACTGAACTTCCTTTACACAGAATTCAGCATTCTCATTCTTCTCTTCGCTCATTAGCATATCACGAACCTCATTAGCCCAAGTGTCCTTCGCACTTTCATTGTTACCACATGCAGTTAAATCAATGTCCCCATCAGGTAGATATGTCTTGAGCGGGACTGACCCAAACGTGAATACCTATGGTCCAAAGAAAAGGAGCAATAAATACATGCATAAAAGATCATGGTCCTGTCCTCATAGCCTTCCTATTTTCTTCTACCATGCCCATGTGAATCAAATCACTCGTCCTTGAATGAACGTTAATAGGTCTACAATGCATACGACTATAACATCTCAATTGTCCTTCTCTCATTTCATAAATAGCTATACCATATGTTCTTCTAACACCACGCACCCATCTTAATATCATCATTTCAGCTCCATCTATGTTCTAAACATGCCTTTTTTAGTCACCTACGGAAAGATAGTATGTTGTAAGGGCTTATGTTATTGAATAACCCAAAAACAATGCGGGACAACGAAATGCATAAGCTTGTCAAACAACAAATATTACTCAATTAAGATGACATGACTACATGCGTTGGTATATCATCTAACAACTCAAACTCCTAATTGATCATCGCATAGTTGTACTTGACATCCAAAAACAATGCCAAAATGAATATAACTGGACCAATAAAACAAAACAAAACTGAAGGCCTGTACCTGACATGAAATACAACTGGTGATGAGGCGCTGCACATAAGATGCGACTGCATTTCTGCGCTCCTCAGATAGTGGATTGGGCTGGATGCAGGCAATCAATTCTGCAGTTCTTTCCTCCGCTATTGACCATCTATCAGGTTCAAGAACTCGGGTGACAGAGGCCACTTCATCAGGAGCAAGACCACTAGGATAGAAATCATTTGGGTGGGTGTTGGTCCGGTAACAACCCATGTGATATCAATAAATGCCTCACTCCAGCGCTATCAAGAACACCTTGTCTACTTCCCTTTTCAGAAGATGAACAAAGACTAAGTAACAAGAAGGATCTATTGGAGGACCAACACAAGTCAAATCTGCCAAAGTACCTGTAAAAAAGGGTATAGAAACCTGATATATCCATACTCTACTCGATTAGAACTACCATAATTAACAGACTTTCCTCAATTAAGCTAAATGGCTGCGGAGGGTCAGTAAATGAGGATTTTATGATCCGAACTCAAAAACAAATAACAATTAAACATCTAGGGTTCATACTTCCATAAAATCATATCCATTGTTTCCTACGAATAATCGGCAACCAAACCAACCATAAAAATCTTATCTTTACGGGTATCTATCATTGTCATATGACTCATATCAGTATGTATTCCCAACAGCCAACCCTGTCAAGACTCCCAGCCCTCCAAATGTTTATCATATTTTCACCCAGATACTAAACAAATTTCCATAAACATTTAACAGCAATGGATGTCAGTAGGTCTAACTATATTTGTATGGCAACATCATGGAAAATGCCAACCACAACCCACTTTGTTACGGTGCAAAGAGTAATGGAACATGTGAAAACTACGTGAAATGGAAAGAGTAAAACGTAAATTAGAGTTCTAATTTCTGTGTTGTACGAGTAAAACCCATGAATCCCTCAAAAGCCCCAAATGAATGAAAAAAGAAAGAACAAAAAAACTTGGATAAAATGCCCTAAATATCTCAAGAAATTAAACCCTGCTGTGAATAAAATCCAAATAGGCATGTAAAGAAGATTTTTTCACAAGAATCCAAGAGTCAAGACGAAAAAAAGAACGATTTAAACCGTAAAAAGAAACCTATTCAAGAGGTTCAGCAAATTAAGAACTCGAGAAAATCACTTTCAAGGCCACATGTATATCTTTCGATCAACACCTGTCAAGTATCAAAGAATCGAAAGATTGTAGAAATAGATTGAAACCTTTGAATCGTTAAGAGTTGTTTGGTCTTCAGTGAAGGTATCAGGGTTATCAGGGTTAGGGCGATCGACGGAGATGAGGTTTTGGAATATGTCAGTAGAAGCAGTGGGGGCTGAAAGAGGAGTGCAATTTTACAATGTGGTAAAGGAGAAATGATTAGAGAGAGGCAACAGAGGGGAGGGAGAGAGAGAGAGAGAGAGGTTTTACTCTCTGAAAAAGAAAGTGAATACTCCGTCCAAATTATTGGTCCTAACTTGGGAATCGAGTTTTTTATGTTAAAAAAGAAAAGAAGTATATCTTTTTCTTTGTTAATTATTTGAATTGATCCTTTATTTTGAGACAGCCTAAAAAAAAAGATTAACAATTTGTGACGAAGAGAGTAGATTTTTACTTCTCCCATTTAAAAAATAATCAAAAAATAAGTTCAAAATTTTTACTGGATTTGAGCATAACAATATGTACAATTTTACTTCTCCCATAACAATTTTACTAGATTTGAGTCCTGTTCTGAATATTGTTGAGTATAACAATAAGTATTAGTATCATTTAATGGGTGTATATTGTAGTCATTCCCTTATTGAGTATGCAAACGACTACATGATAGATGAGATAATAGATTTTTACTTCTCCCATTTCAAAATATACTATTGGAAAAAAAAAGTTCAAAAATTTTACTAGATTTGAGCATAACAATATGTACAATCCTTAAGCTGTTATGAATATTGTTGAGTATAATAATCTGTACAATCATTTAATGTGTATTATAGTCATTTCCTTATTGAGTATGCAAACGACTATGTGATAACGTGATAGATGCGAAGAAATTATATGTTAAAAGCAATATCATGTCATTGTTGACGTATGATATTTTTGACGAATTAATTAGATGGATAGTCGGTGATATTTAACCGGTAGATGCAAAGAAGATTTATGTTAAAAATAATATCGTGTCATTGTTTGGGGCATGATATTATTATTGACCAAAAAAATAAAAGGAATCAATTGAACCCATGGTTATATGTGAAGAGTGAGTTTTATATTGCTTTATAATTAAATAACTATGGCCAATTTTGGCCAAAATAGAAAAACTAGTTTTTTACTTTCATATTATTTGGCTTAAATAAACAATTTTTCCATTTGGCTTTTGCTTCACTTTTCTGGCCCAACATGCCTTGTCAACATGAGGCTTGACATTGTAAAAAGCAAAAAAAAAGCCAAACCAATCCACTTTTTGCTTTTGATTTTTTATCAGAAAAAAACAAAAAGTAAAAAATTAGTTTTTCTTCTTTGGCCAAAATAGGCCTATGTATAATAATAAAATGATATTACCCTTTTTTTTTAGGAAATGAAAAACTTATATTCATTATCAAATACTCTTACATGGGACCCAAATGGTCCGAGCAACAACAAAAAATATATAAAATAAAAATTGTCAAAACTAAATAATCACAATGTTTGAGATCACCAATCCGTTTGTGGATGTGGCTGGAGAAAGTAGGTGACAACATCACGGCGTGTCACCACCACTGTTGCTGGAGAACCCCACAGACCAATCGCCAAGGCTAATCGGATCCGAGGACCAAATAATTCAAATTTGAAAACTAGATCTGGGTCACCACCGTCCAAAGATGATAGGGTGATTGAGATAACTTCTCTCCTGAGGACGATAGTCTCGGCCACAACACAACCATAGAGGGAGAGTCAGGGAAGAGAAGAGGTGGAAGAGCAAATGGCAGCTGCCGGTCGCAGAGTAATGGCAAGAAAGGAATAGGGAGGGCAATGTTCTTGAGAGAAGATAGAGCCCTTCTCTCTATACTTTTTTCACAGACTATACTCTAACATCAAGCTACCGTTGTGAAAAGTAGACATGCAAAGATAAATTTTTGGTAAAATTGAAAATGTTTTAAATTCTGTCATTCTAAATACATTGGGGATACATACAATACCGTTGTGTGAGGTTTGAATTAACAATACGACATACAGACAAGTCCAAATCACAGTTTAATAGAGTTATGTTTTTACAATCAATGTACTCCCTCCGTCCCAATTTGTTGGTCTCTTTTCACTATTTGGGACCTCTTAAAAAATCTTCTATATTTTTTAATTTATAATATTTTTTATATTCAATATGGATCTTGTTTGATAGATCTCAATTAGTTTTATTATACAAATTTTTTAAAATCCTATTAAACTTTATAGATTGTGAAATATAGACAATTGTTTGAGTGACACGACTGCCTAAAAGGGTCCAGCAAATTGGGACGGAGGAAGTATAAAATTGACAAGCTAACACCACCACTGGACATGATGCTGATTTTCAAACATGTTAACTTCTTGTTCTTCTCGGACTCCCTCTTGCCTTTGCTTTTCATGTTCCTTAATTATTTGCTAAGGATGTGTTGCTTTCACAGTATTCTTCTTACGTTTAACTTTACAAAGAAACTTGCTTTCACATTAATCGAACACTTTCATTTATTAAAATTATCATTGAATAGTAGTTTTTATTTTTATTTGAACCGCATTTAGTTTGGACTTTGGGTTCTATAAGACATTAAATTTACTAATACTTTGAGGGGCGACCATATTTTTTAGCCAACAAAACAATCTTATTCTATAAGAACACGAATCGAAAATTGATGTAGAACAGTTAGTAAATGAAAGTGGGCAATTTATCGACGAGTTTGGAATGGGCCCAAATTTGGTGGGCTGAAGCAGAATCACGTTGCGGTCAATACTCACCACCCTGAGTCGTGACGCATTGTGGATTTCAGCCAAGTTCCTTCGTTTAGGTCTTCAATTTCGTTATTTAGTTATTTTAGGAAATATTTAGATTTCAAATTACTCTTAGCATGTAATTCCGTTTTTATTGATTCCAGTTGGGAAAGTCTTAGATTAATTTCTTTCTAGTTTTCAATTTTGGGAGTTTCCCCAATTTTGAGATATTTTATTTTTTAGTAGTTTTTGAGGGTCTGCTAGGGTTTCCCTATAAAAGGGTTTGTAACCCCAATTATTCGACAGCTTTTAATTGATTATAAATCAGAGTTTCATCTCTTTTTCTTGTGGATTCAAGAACACTCGTGGATTCGAGTACCTATCTCGTTTGGAATAGTACGCTAACTATTTTCTCGTGAATTCCGCTGCGTAAAAAATTCATCTTTTTCTGTATACATTTCGCTATAAACTCAATGTTTACAACCGAATTTCTCTCCGGTCTAATTGTACAATTTAGTCTCATTGGGTGACTACGAGTTTCACATTTGAAGTTTCAATAGGGTTTGCTAAAACATTTCTGAGATGTAATTCTTAATTAGCTTTGTCCTAAGTTACGTCCCAACATCGAACAACAAACTTGAAGGCCAAAATCAACTTCATTATGCATTTGCAAGGGTATGATTAATATATTTCCGAAGTACAAAAAATAGAAAAAGGGGGTTGATTAGAAGGAGATATAGGGTCCGACCAAAAAATAAAGCTAAGAGAGAAGAGGTCGTTGGAAAATAAGTACGAAACTCTTAAAAATTATAATCATATTTCTTTAATAGACAGCATAACCATTTTTATTTTGAACAGCATTGCAGCTTATGTTTTTCTACATTTCATCTTTCTTTTTGGGTAAATAAAATGGAAGTGCAGGTAATCCGCCAAAAAATATTGTCCCGTCACACCACACTGTCACTTATAGGGTACCCCGCCATACTTATGTTGGGACTAAAGTTCATAGGGACCCCGCCGTACCTATGTTGAGGCTAGAGTTTAGGTCTCACAACGTGTGAGTGATGTTAGGAGTATGTTTAACCCCAATAAACAGCTACGAGGATTTGAACATAGGCATTGTCCAACCAAGTTCAAGTTTTGTCTGTTCACGTTTCTTTGTTCTTTCTTATGCACGTTTAGGAACATTGGTCTGGAAGGAAACTATAACCCTAGTCCAAAGACGGAGACGGGCCTTGGCCCCAAAAATATTGTGAAAGCCCAAATTAGTAATCTAAGTAGATTCTGAGGCCCAAGAAAGGCATCTACTTGACATATTGGGTTGAGAATTTTTCTCCAATCTTTTAAAATAGGAGAATAAGAATTTGACCGCAATATATATATGTAGGGGCGGTTCCGTGGACACAATGAATAACACAACATTTGACACAACAGTAATCGGAGCCCCACGCTAACAATCATAGCCGTTCAAGTTGTTTAAAACATGTTTGTAAGAGTTCCTGTAAAAAATCAACTTATTTGGATATCGGTAAAGGTTTGATAAGTTCATTCAAATTTATCCTGTAAAATCTGACAGGAATCAACTGAATGAACCGATCAAGGTCATACCGATATTCAAATGAGTTGATTTTTGCAATCTTAAAAACATATTTTAAACAAATTGTACGGTTCCGATCATTCGCGTGGGGCTCACAAAATTTTTTTGTATCAAATGTTGTGTTATTCGTTGTGTCCCCATATATATATATATATATATATATTATGCCATTCGATATATATCAATGATGGTTAGCGGGAGGAGTTAGTAAGTTAGTTCAGAGAGGGGTCTAGAAGCTAGACACATAGCCCTAAACTCCAAATGTCTTTGCCGAGGCTTGAACCCAAATTTCCCTTATAAGAGAACTAGAAGATAACCGCTAGGTTACAAGCTCGTGGTTGACCGCAATATTCTCTATCACTTCCTATCCTAATATTTTTTTTGCTATTAGAAGATTCATCACCATGCTTCAAAATTGTGTAAAGTGCATGTTTGACTGGTGGGTACCCAGGCAGGTGAATAGATCAGCTATAATTGATACATTGAACTAAACTGCAAATTCTAGGTCAGGTGTTCAACTTTGGATGACAATATCTTGACTTACTTGTGACTAGTGAGTAATCACATATATGTTGATGATTTATCCAGCAAAAATGAATCTAAAACGATCTTAATTAAAGTTTTTGCTTTTGTCGCTAAAAGCAATATAGCTTTCTCCGTCATGGATAATGAACAAAAAACCCGGCTTCTCGGCCTTTCATGTCGAAACTAATGATCCAGGTTGCAAATCTTACCTGCAATATAAGTATTTTATCTATACGTACGATACTTTAAGTAAATTTGTACCATTAAAAACACTTCTGAACGACAAGAATCACGCTAACTTCCCTATGCAGTCCAAGACAGACCAGCCTAATTCATGAACAAATAGCTATGCTTTTTCCTTGTGTCATATAGATTGTCCTTTGCCGCAGTGTAGTCAGGAATTTCACGATTTGAACAAGGACAGGGGAAGTTAACTTGGTCATTTGGCTTTATCAATCACTGTTGTTTGTCAACATAAGAATAAGAGAAGGAAAAAGACGTGCCTTCAAATCCTCTTTGTGCTCTCTGAAGAGCTCAGTCCACTTTTTTAGTTACAAAAGATACTACTCCACTTTTAAAGGCAAAGTAGGGCAGATGAGGTACAAATAAGATGGTTTTCAAATGATGCTAAAACTGTTTTGTTTTAAGATCAGCATAGGAAAAGGGTCGTATTTATTTGCACAATTTAGCATGTTGTTTATTACAACCCGGATGTCCGGACTTGTTTGAGCACACATCGATTAATTCTAGGGTCCTGAAGTTAAAGACCTGACAAATCGTTCAGTTGCTTCAAGGTTTGGAATGTTTGACCTCTATAGGAATTGAACGTGCGATCTAACACGGCCTCTTTGGTTCAAATATCAGTTTTTTCAAAATGTTCGTGTAATTTTTTTGGTTTTTTATTTTTCAATTATCTCGACTAAAGGAATCAAAATAGGAAAAAAATTATGTTTCTGTAATAAACTATTTTTCTTTTCCTTACTTGTCGAAAAATAAAGATAAAAAATATGAATCGATGCAAGATATTTCGCGCATTATTATACTATTGACTATTGAGTTCATGAAACGAAATTAATATCACAACTTTTCGCCTGGACCACATTTGTGGCACTCTAATCGAAATAATAAATATATATAAAAGTTTTAGTGTTAGATTTCTTGGAGTTAGAGAGTTCCAACCTAAAATCAATTGGCGATAGGTGCAGTAATCTTTAGATTATATTAATCAGGCTTGGGTGGCTTAAGTGAGCGATATGGGATAAAGTCTAACACTCCCCCTCGCGTGCAACCCGGATGGACGTGGAGGTACAAATTGAGGAGACGAGGCAATTTGACTCGCGATTGACTCGGGCCACAGAGACTTGACCACGCGAGGTGAGACCTCCCTAGATCTAGCTCTAGCCTCTGATAACATATTAGATTTTTTTGAAGGGTTCTAACCCAAAACCAATTGGGATAGGTGGAGTGACCTCTAAATTATATTAATCAGGCTTAAGTGAGCGATTTGGGATAAAGTCTAACATTTAGTGCCGATATTTTTTTGATAATTTAGGTGTCCGGACCAACTTACGTGCACCTCAACTAATTAATTTGGGAGCCCAATCCCACCGAACTAATTCAGGGAGCCCAAGCCCATCGACTACTTGCGGGAGCAGAGCTTCATATGAACTGACTCCAAATGAGATGATAGTCACATCAGAGATTTCAAACACGAGACTTTAAGATAGAGCAAACCCCGAAATTTCAAGTCTTGATCACCAAATCATCCCTCGGGTTGTTTTAGTGCCGATATTTAAAATAAAATTAAGCATTCAATATGCTCATGTGTACACTTTCTCAGAAGTAAAGTGTATCTAGTGTAGATTTTAATTCTGGTATAACCCAGGTTCAGGATGTGCATTTACGTAATTGTCCTTTAATCATGTAATTGGCCGATGTGATCTAGAAGACTACCAAGTTCTTTTTTCTTGTGGTAGAATGTGAGAAGGGGTTAGAACATTAGAGGATTAGTAGTTACAACGAGAGCCGGACATTTCTTCCATAAAAACTCGAACTCAAAACTTCTCTCTTGAAAGAAAAGTGATGCTAGGCGCGGTGTTTACTAGAGTACTAATGGATTGAACAATATAATAGTTTTAAACACAACGATTATCCCACTCTTTACCAATCTTGTACAATTACGATTTTTTTTTAGTCAAATGTCAAAAAAAATTAATTATCCTAGCTAACTCCAGCTCAACCCATCGACAAGAGTATCAACTTTCTCGATGTAAGAGTTGAACTCATAACTTGTTACATCTAAATACAGTTACTCAACCGTTGGGCCAGCTACTTGGATAACAATTAAATTTTCACCTATTGACTTGTTGAAAATATGACTAAATTTCCAAGCGGGTGGAATAAGTAATAAATAACTTTGTATCTGTAAAAGCACGTAGGTAAGGATTTTCTTCTTGTTTTCAAGGGGAAGAAAAAGAAAAGAAAGTAATACAATGTTAAAAAGGTTAAAGTAGGGCTGTAAACAAGTTGAATCGAGCCGAGTTTTAGAATGTTCATGTTCGTTTATTAAGTTTTTAAATGAATTTGAGCCAAGCTCGAACTCAATGAAAATTTGAAGAGCCGAGCTTGCCTAAGTTTGAGACGTCGAACTTGAACTTGCTTGCGAGTTTTACCTAGTCCAAAATATTAGATATTTATGCTCTCATACAAGTCTAGAACTTCAAATAATTTTTTTATTTTGTACATAAAATAAGTTCATACATATATAAAATTATAAAAAACATATTAAAATTTAAGTTTATAGTAATACTTTTATAAGTTTATACATGTACAAATTTCAAGAAATTTCATTATGTATATGTGAAAGTTTATACATATCCAAGTTTATATAGGAAATTTTTATGAGATGTACATATATTTCAAGTTCGCGAACCTAATTGAGCCAAATATTGTCGAGTTCAAGTTCGGTTCGTTTATTAAACGAGCTTAAAATTGAGATTCAGGTTCAGTTCGATTAGTATCCGAATCGAACTCAAATGAGCCTTTACCGAATCGAACCTCAAATAGTTCACGAATGACTTAGTTCATTTACAGCCTATTTAAAGGTTTGACTTATATAAATTTAGGCATGTAGCTATAATCAAAATGGGTAAATTTGATTTTCTCCTTATTTTTTAGAATGTACGTCACTATGGACGTCACCTTCATGTATAAAAGTCAAAAGTTAGAACTGAAAATTTGTTGGTGTGGGGTCTTATTCTTTGATAATGTTAATAATTCATGTATATATGGTTTTGTTTGTGCGAGTTTGGTGCCATCTTTTAATGGTTTTATTGGAAATTTCACCTACTATTTGATTCTTTTAAATATCATACAGACTTTGCTTTAGTGATATTTTTGTCTCCTATATATTCAGCTACTTTTTCCACCGAGAACAATGATAAGAACACAATTTTGAAACACAATTCATGTCAGAGCCGTTCGATGCATGTAAATCATACATATCGGACGATTTCTGATACAGTTATTTATCAAATTGTGTCGAAAAGTTGTGTTACTAGACTTTATCCAAATAATCCCATAATTCGCTAATTCATATATACAAAAATATTATTGGAAGAAATAATGGATGTAGTCTTTTGTCCCCTCTTCAAGATGAAAAATTGTACTACCTCCGTCCCTTTTATAGTGTTTAACTTTTCATTTTGGGATGTTCCTTAATAAGTGTGTGTTTTGAAAAGTTAGTGAGTACATTTCCTATTTTGCCCTTAAAAGTAGATTTCTTTTTGAAAAGTTAGTGAGTATTATTATATTGATCAGGGTAAGTAGTGGAAAGTAGATGTAAAAGTTGTTAAAGTTGATGTGAGAGAAAATAAGTTGGAATTACAAGGTAACACACTTAAAAAGGGACGGAGGGAGTAGCTAATTTCCGTTGCACCAAAAAAAATAAAAATTTGTAGCTTGTTGAGCCCACTTGAAGCTAACTAAATAAGCTCGGTTAATATACTATAAGCATGAAAGAGACTAGTCGAATATATAACTATTACTATATTAAATCAAATTTTTTTAATGAATTAAAAATAATACTAAAATCTGCACAAGGTGTATATGGGGTCCATAAATAAATGTTGAATACTTTAATCCTACTTTAGTATGGGCATACTGGTCTGTTAAGACATAATTAGGACTAAATTGAAATTTTAATTGATTAACTAAAATTATTTGCAAGTGGAGTGGCACTCCATTGTAATGCACCGTGTACCCTCTTTTTTTGGTTAAGCATTGGGAATTGATATAGGCACTTCTCATTTTGATATTGACACTCCCTATTTTGTTTATATTAAGTAAAATTACTAAATCACACTTATACTTTATAATTATATTTTCTCTTACTTTCAAAATACAAGGTTTTTTTTTAGTCATTTCACCTAATAGAGACAAAAAAAAGAATGTCAATATTAAAAGGGTGCTGATATCAATCAACAATGATACATGTACAACAAAGGGGTCCACACACTATGTAAATGTGTTGGAGTTATTTTGGAGCGGAGTGTTAGACATTTATCAATTTTGAATATCAATGTACTCTTAGGCCCAGTTTCCCACTTGATAAAATCAATTCTTAATTTTATCAGGTGAGGAAGAAAGTTGATAAAATCTGAAATTTTTTAATGCAAAAATTTGAGATTTTATCAACTTTTCTTCTTCACATGATAAAATCTAAAATTGATTTTATTAAATTAAATCAAGTGGAAAATTGGGCCAATGCGAAATATCATGGGTTCAACTCTCATTAAATTCTAACTGACAACTTCTTGCTTGTACCAACAAAAGAAAAAACTACACTCATTTGAGTTCAAGAATTATTTCCCACTAGCATTCATGAATTATTTCCCACTAGCTCAATCAGTTGAATATTGATGTGAGCTTTATCCGGTTAATCTTTGACATTGGGGCATCGTCGCGTGGTATCGGCGATTCCAGAATTTTTATCCAATACTGAGAAAAATACGTAGCATATCTGTGATGAAAAACTGTATGAAAAAAAAAGAAAAGAGCCATCTGATTCCCTTTAATTTTTTAGTATTTCCACATTGAATCAAATGCCAGACAACTACTATTTTTAAATGTGTACTATATACTGGGCTCTCATAATTGGGTTAAGTTTGTTTTATTTTGTTGGGCTATAACAATTTAGTTGGAAATATTTATTTTAACCTTGTACAAGTAACCCAACGTTGACAATACTAAAGAAAATTTTGGTTATATGTAAATTTTATATTTTTTCAGTGCATTTTTTGAACCCAGTAAAATCGCTTGACCTTGCTAGAAACATGGTGGAGTCGCCCCTGCGTGGTATTCGAATTTTCCTTATCTATCACATATTTATATGAGACCTAATGATAAGTGTAAGAATTTTATTAAAAGATGCACACCATTTTAAACGCACTTCTCAAACACACCAGTCAATAGGATATGGTTCCCAACATATTTTGATTATCCGAGATATTCATTTGTAGCTTCATACATATAAATTGTTCATACCGAGTAAAAATCATGTTGATCAAATATTGATAAGTGCATGGTTCGAATCAATCGATTATCAAGAGAAATTTCAACTATTCATTTTTCCAAAGGAATCCGATCGCGTTTTAGACGGTCCAAATGTGTTTTGGTTTTTTACAGGTAAAAATAAATCAAAATTCAAATAAAATTGTCTAATGCATCCGAGCCGTCTAAAACATGATTGGACGGCCGAGGTTTGCATAGCAAAGTGCAAAGCACCAGGGTGCACAACATCCCCTGGTTTACAAGGCTACTGTTTATGTCAAAACCTACAAAATAAACGTTTGCACAACATCCCCTGGTTTACAAGGCTATTGTTTATGTCAAAACCTACAAAATAAACGTTTCGAATTATTGAAATGTGTTATGGAGCCCACTCTATTAGGTGTATATTTGAAGGGTGTGTAAGAGGGTGTTTGTGAGACTCTTTTTTTGCATTTTTGATTTCTACTTTTTCTATTTTGGGTGTTTGGCACATCTAACCCAAAACTAATTCTCTAAAAATATATTTTCCAAATTGCACAAAGGAGAGTAGAAGTGAAAAAGAGGTTTGGACTTACTTTTCAACTTTTCCACTCATATTTTCCACTTGCAAAATGCATTGTATACATTTGTCGCAAATATTCTTCCTAGATTCAAAACTCATTGTGATCATAATCCAAAAAGTCAAAAATAAAAACTAAAAAATAGGCTCCCAAACACCCCATAAGTAGAATTACCCTTACAAAAATGTGCGGTAAACAAGGTGTTGGGCCCAAAGACAACGGAATAAATTTTCCTTTGGACCCGGGTGGACCCTACCTGTACTCGAGTCCCCCAGCCGTCGGAACATAGAAGAAGCCACAAATGCCCCTGAAAGTTACCAGAGATCGGTTTAAGCAGAAAGTAGAAAAACTTGCGTGCTCACGTAATAGTATCCCGGTGCATCTCGGTGATCTTAAAGTATTTTAAGCGGTCCAAATTTTAAAAAGAAAAAGAGAGGAGAGAGAGAGAGAGGAGAGAGGAAAGGAGAAATTTGAGTCGTCTAAAATACTTTTGAATCGCCAAGATGCGCGCTTGGACACCTCGTGTGCAGTACCTTATTTACACCCAAAATTATCTCCGCAAGAAGACAAAAACAGTTTTATTTTTAACGGTTTGGATTTTTACCACATCGAGACAAAACCGCAATAACTATACGTGCGAAAATCAGCTCAAGGGCATTTTAGACAAAATACCTCTACACACGCTAACGGACAAACCAATGGCACAATAGTAAATATTCAACAACCACCCCGCTGGATCCAAAACCATCCAATTGGATAATAGTACTATACTGTAAAGCAGACGGCGATAAGAGCTTTGTCATCTTGCGATACAACCTATAGAGATACAAGGCTCGTGTTCACAATCCTCGCTTTGTCATCTTCGTTCCGTTCTCAATCTTTGCTCTAACGAATTTAGAAATTCTTTGATCGCGGAATTCTAGTTGTTTTGGATATTTTTTAACAATGCTGTCATGCTTGCGTTCGGGTTCTCGCTCACGCACGCGAATTATGTGACTTGAAATTACCTTTATATATACTCAGTTACTTAGAAATATGTATTTGTACGGGCAATATTATATTCCAGGCGATGAGATGATAGAGAGTTGAGGTTGTTTCTGGTAAACAATTGCTACTTTTGGCTATGGCGGTGTGTTTTGGAGGTTACTGAGTCAAATCTCGAATCGGAGGAACGAGTTCGCCGGGAAGTTCTTAGCTAATCGGAGGATTTCCGGTCAGTCGGTTTACAGACAGAGAGAGAATCGCGGTGTGGATGTTTGATTTCTTTGCGCAGAGAGAGTGAGAGCGGTTAGAGATTTGGTACAAGTAGGAGAGATGAATGCGAATGGATTTAGCAGTATAGAGACGGAGTATATACGGAAACACCACAACAAACAACAGCCTGGAGAGGATCAATGCAGTTCGGCTCTCGTCAAGCACATCAAGGCCCCCGTCCATCTCGTATACTATAATCCCTCTCTCTCTATTTTCTCCTTCTTTTTCATCTAGATACACGTATATCTCTAATACTATAAGCGTAGTTTGAATTGTTTAATTCGGTTTGCATTTTCCTCCCTGGATCGATCGGTTTGTGTATGTGGATATTGTCGGGGGTGATTTGATTGTGTTCGATGAAATTTCTAGCAGACTATCGTTTAGAATTTGTGGCTTTAGGATATTTACAGTTTTTGTAAGGTTTGACCAAATTCGATCTGTGATACTTCGTTTTGTTGGCCGATGATTTGTTTGTTAGGTAATCTGTCTGTTTGCTGAGAAAACCGAGGAGAACTCAGCTGATAGTTTTGAATCTTGTGGGTTTATGTGGCATTCTTTTGCAGATAAAACCAAAGAGTTGTTTAAGCCCAGCTGAAAATGGAAAGAAAGTTTTCTTGTGTCTTAAATTTGGATTTTATTAGCAATGAAATTTTATTCCATTCTTCTTTTATTTTTCTTTCTCTCCACCAAAAACTGAAGCATTTTGGGAAATTAGGATTGTTTAAATGCTGTCATTGTTATGTTAGGTTTCAGGGCAGGACTGTGTATGTATGTGTTTTTCTTTGGGGTAGGTATTTGGATAAGACTATTCATTGGTTGGTTGAATTTTTTCCTTAAATTGGAAAGAAAGTCTAGACATTTTCCTTTATTTGGAAATTATTGGAAAAAGTTGCGAAAGTGGTAAGTTCATAGAGTGATCAGTCGTAACTCTGTGATGTAATCCTGACAAAAGAAAAATCACTTTGTTTCGTGTGAATGATGCACTTGCATTGGTCTGAAGCAATTGTGAATCTCAAATCTCAGTTTTGCTCATGAGATTCTATGTTTCTGTTTTGAGATACTGTTTGACATAATGTTGATTTCATTTGTTCATTAGGTATGGTCTTTGGCGAGAAGATTTGATCAACCACAAAAGTACAAGCCGTTTATCAGCAGGTGTGTTGCGCAGGGAAACCTTGAGATTGGAAGTCTTCGAGAAGTTGATGTTAAATCGGGCCTTCCTGCCACAACCAGCACTGAAAGATTGGAACTTCTTGATGACGAGGAACATATCCTTAGCATCAGGATTGTTGGGGGTGATCATAGACTTAGGGTATGAAAAGTTGTTCTTCACTTGGTTCTTGTCGACCACCTTTTGAATTTTTCCTTACTTCCGCTGGAGACAATTTATTCACTTGTGTTTTTCCTTATGAATATTGGCGGTAGTAAACATCCGACTCTGCCGCACTTTTTTTTTTTGGCATAGTGCATGCAAAACAATTAATGTTCTTAAGATTTAGGTTTTATGAGTAACCTAGAGGTTGTTCTTCCCGATAGGTGCTGAGATGGCTTTGTGGTTTTTCGAAAGGTTTCTTAGGTTGTGACGAGATTCTAACTTCAGAAAGCACAACGTGATCTATCACATATAGTTCTTGTTGGTACCGTGTGTAGGTTTACCTAGCTGGATGGTCTGATGGGTGAATCATTTTCTCTGTAAAGGAATCATGTGCTGTTCTATAATCTCATCTAGGAACTTCATCTGTGCTGTCAGCATACCTTCACAAGTGATTTTGTTTCAAATACAGATATATGACTTGGACCAAACTGCTTTACTGAATCCTGCGAATTTAGGAATTTGTGGAGTTTGCGAACATCATTTTAATTTCCAGACTAAGTGGTGAAATTCATTTCTTAGCCTTGAGCTAGTATTATGAACTATTGCATTGTTTGTATCCCTAAGGTTCTTCTAGATATGCGAAAGTTAGGGTGGATATCCAAGAAATTAGCTTCTCCGGTTGCTTTGATTGGCCTGCATTGGAGCACATGGTCGCCGCCATACATCATTTGAGGAGGGGTGGTTCTAACCTCTGAGATTTGTCTTTTGTTGTTGATTATGAAGAAAGACAAAGAAAAAAGAGCGATTTACCTTTGATTTAGTTGGATTAGGTTCTAATTGTCTTTGAATGTGGAATGTCCAAGGCCTTTCAAGTAAATGTGCCTCCCCTATAGGTTAAGAGCACTAGACATGCACTGGAATGTTCTACTTATACTAATTAAAGCATTTGGATTTTTAGTAATTGCGTTTATTTTACTTCCATGGAGTATTTGCATGAACTGTGGACAAGTACACAATATTGGTCCACTGGCACCACCCATACTAGTTACCTACTGCAGCCTAAAGATTTATCTATTTACCTTATGGATTGAACTGAGCTAGTTTTTTAGTTATCTGTAAATGTTTAGATATGCTAGTTTTTTTGACACTGTTTACTCTTCAACGTTTCTGTGTTCCAGAACTACGCTTCGACCCTTTCAGTCCATCCAGAAGTCATTGATGGAAGACCAGGGACTCTGGTGATTGAATCCTTTGTCGTAGATGTGCCCGAGGGAAACACAAAGGACGAGACCTGCTATTTTGTAGAAGCCTTGATCAAGTGTAATCTCAAGTCACTTGCTGAGGTATCAGAGCGGTTGGCAGTTCAGGACAGAACTGAGCCCATCGATCGAGTGTAGTTGTGAGGGCTGAAGATATAGCAGAGATTGTAATTACCCATGGATGAAGCTTCTCTTTGGCTTTCGATTCCTAGAGGCTACGGAGGTGGACGGGTATTGGCTATTTTCCACATTCCAGATATTTATGTGCTCTTTTTTCCTACGTCGTTTGCTACCGTCGGTCTTTGTTTTAAAATTATGCTGGGTTCCTGTTGTAAGGTTAAGAACCACAGCTTTCTCAATGAAAGGTGAAATTCAAAGACTAGGTTCTCTTGTTTATCTGATCTTTTGGGTTTTGCCCGCGGTTGTATGTCACAGTTTATGTGTGTACATTTATGTCACAAAGATTTGGTGTTTGTAGACCTTGTTTTCGAAACCTCTGAGCTTCTTTTGCAGTTGATGTATTTTGGAAATGGTAAAACCGTAAGGCTATATGCATGCTACACAGAGAAGATAGCGTTGTATTTAGTCTCTCATCGTTTGTAAATTTTAAGCCATCATGGGTTGAAAATTTGTTAAAGCGTTGTATGGTTTTACACAGCATTGGCAATTTGTGGGTGGAAAATTCCGCCGCAGTTGGGAAGCTCCATTTGATCATTAGTCAAATGTTAGTTCTGTTTTGGACGGTCCGGATTTTACTCTTCCGGGGAAGAGTCCAGACCATCTAAACACTTTTAAACGATCAGAATTGCTCACTACACAAGAGGCCCCCCGAACCTCTAAAAGCACCCGCGGTGGCACCCAATTAGGAGGGAGGATCACTCTAAAAGCACTAGTCACCACCGCATGCACCACTGTCGCAGAAATGCTTTACATGAAAAAAAATCGTATGCTGAGCGGGCACCACGCGGTGTCTGTGAGCGTACATCCAGCAATATTTTAGACAACCCAAATTTCTCCCACTCTCTCTCTCCTACTTCTCTCTCTAAAATATGGGTCGTCCAAAACACATGTTTGCTCGGGCACCACGTAGGATGGTGCTCGCTCGCCCTGAAAAACTCCTCCCAAACCAGGGCCATAAAATCCCAAGGGGAATCCAATGCCGACATTCAGTTTGATGGCGAGCTGGCTACACACCCAGTTAGATGTTGGTTCAGAATAGTGACAAGATGTATGGAAACAATTTGTTCACCAATGGCTAGAACAAACTGGAATAAATGGCTAAAAAGCCGAGACCCTCAAATTGACATTTATAAACCCCCCCAAAAAGAGAGGAAAACAGTACAATTTACAACTGAAGTCCACAATCGGGTAAGATCGGGGTTTCTATCACATCGGTTTGTCAATGAGGAACCCCAGTTGAGGTGCTCGAACCTAAATCCTATGACGTTACACCATGAAAATCGGCTGAGGAGAAAATTTTCAAGATCCAATAATAAATAATTGTGCTTTGTATACACTGTACAGAGCTCACCTACTGCAGCACAGTAGGGTTACACAGAATAGAGTTGCGTTTATGCCAATGCAAGCTCCTCCTCCTCCACCACTTGTTGCCGTTGTTGGTCAGACATCTGCCCTTCTCCGTAGGGAAGAAGAACGCGTTTGATATCTTCTGCAGTAAGGGTCTCGTACTCCAAAAGCGCATTTGCCAATGCATGTAACGCCTTCTCATGCTGGAGAAAATTGTCAACAATTAGTTGGTCAAGCTCGAATCCAAGAAAGAAGCATCTATGATAGTTCTATATTTTTCGTCTTAATTTTTTGACCAAGAACAATGTGAAAGCTTGAGATGAGTCCAGCCAGATGAAAGAAGTCTAGATGAGAACAACAGTAGGATCCACAACTGTGCATCAAGTTATGCATGATGACCAGAGCAAGTATATTGTTATGTTTTCTTTAACAATTACAACCGAAATACTTAAATGGTCACCGCATGCTTCTTGTAACAATCACAATTACAAGAAAAACCCTGCAGAAACTGAAAAGGGTCTTTTATGACCAGGAAACACAGAAAATAGCATGTTACTTGTATACTTGGAAGCATGATACGAACACCTTTGATGAGTAAAACTAAATCAGATACTTCTACCAGGAATAGGAGCAATGGTAGCTATATAAAATTCCACCCCGAACAAGTTTACGAACAATGGACTTAATATACAAAATAACAGATGCAAGACTATAATTTTCTAAACACGGCCCCGATTCGAACCATGCTACTTAAAAACTCCCCCACAACACTCCCAAGTACATGAAAGGGCCGAAGTGCATTTCATCAAACAAAATTTCCAATCATGCAGCGTCTTTAATTAGTCACAGAAAATTCATGAACAAACCTTCTTTAGCAGGGCTTTCACGCGATCATATGCTTCTCTTAGAAGTTTTACCACCTGCACAACCAGTGAAATAAATTACTTCCCAGAACGTATCATAGCATAATCATACAACTCCAGGTTACAAACACGTACTTCCGCATCAATTCGTGATTGCATATCTGAACCAGAGTGTTCTTTGATATGAACAGGCCCAATTGTATCACTCATCCCGCAGGCCGATACCTTGCAGATGAAAACAATGTCACAAAATCAATCCGAAAAAATAAACCACCAAATGACGTCAAGCATATGAATATGCGACTATTAGCCATAAATTAATTGCACAACTAAGGATTAAATATAATTTTGTGACATTGAATAATAATTTCAAGAGGTCCAGGTAATTTCTTACTTCCTCACTGATTGTGTCAAATGGCTAGAAGCTAAACCGACAAATTTTCAACAACTCAAATGTAAAGAAGTATCCATTGCACAATGAAATCGATATTCGCATTACATGTAGAAAATCTTGAATTCACTGTCAAACTCTAAAAAACCTGGCAATTCCCATTCACCAACCTATCACCAAATCCTCACCTCCTTACAACTGAGTGAGAGAGAGGGAGACATACACACGTGTTGTTTTTGCAAATTATGAGCCACCATGTTTGAAAAATTAATGTATTGTGCAGGAACAAGTAATACCATGTACTGAGCAAGCTCTGTAGCCGTCTTAAGATCACTACTAGCTCCAGTTGTGATCTGGTCCTGACCAAAGATTAGCTCTTCTGCAACTCTTCCCCCCATGCACACGTCAAGACGTGCTAACAACTGTTTCTTGCTAATTGATGTCTCATCATCTGAAGGGAGCTGTGTAACCATTCCCAAAGCAGATCCACGTGGCATGATTGTTGCTTTATGAATTGGATGTGCACCCGTGGTATTGAAAGCAACAACAGCATGCCCACTCTCATGATAGGCTGTGAGCTGGAAAATTATGTAGGTAACATCAGCAATGGGTAACAGAATGTTCCTACAAATACAAAACCTAATAATTGCAAGCAGCATCTATAAAGGAAAAATGACATCATTTCAGGAAAAATCCAGATACTATGCTAACCATCCTAAAGTCCCAACTAATACACTGCAGAACACTTTATCTTAATGAAATCTAGAACAAAGTCGGACTTCCATATCCACGTATCAATTTTGGCATAACATTATCTGTGGACTGTAGAGCATTTACAACAACAATAACAGTACCCATGTAATCCCTAATTGATGCGGTACAGGCAGGGGACGACTGAAGACAAACATACCTAACATTTGGCAATACATGCACAGAAAAGTGGTGGCACCGTCGCACTCAAAACATTGAACCTGATTCCCTCTTTGCAAAACAAAATTTTAAAAAACTGAACCCAAAAGTGCAATGAATGAATCAACATTTAAATTTGTGAGGAGGCAATTTCAAACTAAAACATCAAACCAAGCAAGACAAAGATTTCCCATCAACGATATGCGGCATATGCCTACCTTCTTTGACTCTTCAGAAACGAACATTGTCCTCCGCTCTGTACCCATAATTATCCTGTCTTTTGCGAACTCCAACTGTGCTGCTGTTAGCTTCTCAGCGCCTTCAACAGCAGCCTTAATAGCAGCAATGTTTACCAAATTTGCCAAATCTGTTTGAGAATGAAGTTAAAAGGGCAAGAAGATATACATCCTGCTCCATCCCATACCATTCGTGGGAGAAACAATCTAAGTTATATACACAGTAAGACTGGATTTTGGTAAAGCAATTACGGTTTGTTTATCCAAAAGGAGAGAATAGATGTACCAGCCCCATTGAACCCTGGTGTACCACGAGCAATTGCTTTCACATCTACATCATCAGCCAATGGTTTATCTTGAAGATATAGATCCAATATATCTTGTCGACCCCGCACATCTGGATTAGGAACAACAATCTAGAAACAAGTTCTAGTAAACAATATGTCCTTCATGATATTCTCACCCCCACCCCACTCCACCCCCATGCACGCACAAGCACACACACACGAGCACAAAAAAACACCTTCCATGAATTAATTGTTAAACAAGTATATCTCAAGACAAAAATCCACATTGAGCTCATTGCTAAATAAACTTTGTCAAGCTAATTTTTAAATGTAATAAGAATAAATATTGACCAAACAAATAAAAACACACTAGGCCAGAAGAAAACTCCAATTAGTCGAAAACTTAAGACTCACATGCAGCAAATCTGCAAATTCAAAAAATGTTCAACCAGGGGAACGTAGTCAGAGAAACCATTTATGTGTGCAGACTTTTCACAGACCAAAGATCATGGTCTCATGATTTTACTGATTGGATAAACCACAAAAGGATAACAAGATAATGTATGGGCTTAGGCTATGACGACAAGTTTCCAAGACATTGAACAATGCTGGAATAATTCCTCAATTAAGTCATCGTGCTCTGGCACAATCCAGGACCACCAAAGGAAGTTGTTAGAGATTCATTAATCAGGTGTATCATCCTAATGTTCTCGAGAACCTTTACTAGTTCGCTGTGTCACAGAAGGATTATGATGCAAGCAAGTCCGCAGAGCTGGTTAATTCCTAAAAGTTACACCAAATTAACACTTAATGGTTGGCTATAACAATCTACGAAACGATACTGAACACTGGGAATGAAAAAACCTTGTAACAATTTCTTGCACTAGCAGAGTTCACCTAACTGGTCATATGATCAAACTGATCAAGAGTGTGATATATTTCAGGTACATTCAGCATGTATCAACCTACTAGATGAATAGATATTAATCATTTATCAACACGAGTCCAGTAGAATAGTCCTGTAACAAGAAAATCAACTGCTCACAGATGTCAATGTAAGACAGCCATGAAAAATCAGAGAACTTACATGCCTGTCAAATCTACCAGGCCTTGTCAAAGCTGGATCAAGTATATCAGGCAAGTTTGTTGCAGCCATCAAGATTATACCCTTCAAGAAAAATAGTATGCATATAAAGAAAATTGCAGGACAAGTTCCATTAGATTGATGAACTATCGTGTCTATATGTACCTCATTCTGTTCAAACCCGTCCATTTCAACGAGTAACTGATGCAATGTTTTCTTTGTGTGTCCTTCCCATTGCTTCCTTGTGGAGCCGACAGCATCAATTTCGTCGATGAAAATGATGCAAGGAGCCTTAAAAAGAGTAATGGGTAATGGAAAATCAGAACAAATGCTAAAACGCAAACAAATGTTTGACATGACAATTATTGTGGGGAGATCCAGTTGTCACCACATCTTAGGAACCAAAATACCAGATTTAAAAGCAGCATCACATGCGTTTTTCCCGTGTTAACTGTCAAACCCTTCTTTTCGTTTCTTTTACATTGATTTCCATTTCCACTCAAGTAACCAATGACAAGTCAATCGAGACGGGGAGAATGCGTACCCAAAGGAACCAGTCAATCACCTCCTCTTTCACTTGTGGTGACTCAAGATCTAACTATCTACTTCTAAGGATTTTTGGAGTCGTGTAGGCATTCCTGTGGAATCTGTTGGAACTCTTTAAAATTTCTTATTGGGAGGGGTGCGTGGGAATGTGTCTATAGATTTCTTAGCAAGTTTGTCACCACTGTTCTGTTCCACATCCAATACTACTGTGTAGCTTGGTTTTTACGTTCTAAGTTTCTTTTTTCTCTTCACTTTCTTATTCCGAGTAGAACTTTGAATTCTCTTTGGGAGACTGTCACTCTGAACATAATGCGCTTACATAAGAAGCATGCTTGCAGGAGTAACAATTCATTTCTTTGGGAAAGAAAGTGATGCGCTAGATCTACCGCGCATGATAATCACCATATGTAAGCCAGGCAGAAACTGTCATAAGCAAACAGTAATCAAGATAACTAAAATGCATCTAATTGGAAATTATCGCAAATTTGATAGTGACAAACCTTCTTCTTAGCTGCTTGGAATAAGGATCTCACACGCCGAGCTCCAACGCCAACAAACCTAGCAGACAACATGGCAAGTATTTCAGACTGGAGCCATACAGCTTTTGGAATATAAGAACAGCAAAGATACTACTAGGATACTAGGATCCAAAGGCCATTCAACGACTAAGATGATACAATGATATTTTGGAGATGATAAACAAAGAATAGACAGAAAATTTGTATCCCCTACGCTCTAAACATAGCATTTTTTTTTTCAGGAATTGAAATTAGTTAGTTGTGCCTTAACTCTAACCAGAGCCACACTGCTGAACTCATCTACAGACATTGCAATATGAATGGCAAGATGAATGAAGACCATTTTCGAAAACTAAACAACCTATTCTCCCGTATGAACTCCTCAAAGAAAATTGCAAAAAAAGTTTATCCTTGCACTATTGATAAAATGAACTTAATATTGTAAAACTATAAAAGAGATCATAAACTAGCTTAGGGTACGGGGATATTTGACAACCGTGGACAAAATTGATGATTTTGTAGGTTCAATGCACGGGTGACTGGGGAACATATACAAAGTGCTTTAATCACACTAAAAATAAAAATAACGTGGCAGAAGATTGAGATGGTAAAAAGAACCTGGTATTACCATTTTTCAACCGAACATTTTATGAGAGAGACTATCGCGGGAATCAACTAACATCTCCTTTTACACTCACCAAATGAACATAGCTAATGACACAAAGATAACTATCGAAATCAGCAAAAGCACTGCAGATGGTGTTGTTTGGCAAGATCCTTATTCCTCGAGGTGTCAAATAAGTTCAACCAGAAGTAGCAATGACTTACATTTCCTCAAACTCCGAACCTGCTCTGTAAAAGAAAGGCACCCCAGCTTCTCCAGCAATAGCCTTCAAAGTTCCAAAGACATTCACCAGATTCAGAAATGTTTGCAAATATTATATGTAATACACCCTGTAAAATAGAGGAGAGGGTTGAAGCAAAGAAAAAGTACTACTACAAGAAAATAAATCCTCCTTTTGCTTGGTTCAGCCGAAGGAAAGGAGGTAGGATGGGATTGTACTATGTTTTACCCATGTAAGACCACATTGAACGCATCCTATTTGATATAGACAAGCTTCATCACTCCACTCATACTTTCTAATCGATTTTTGGCTGATACAACAAGCTCACATGGCACCCATCACTCTTGTTCCTTTCCTTTTATCTTCATATTTCTTGTCTACCCCAGAAAAGAAACTCCCTCCTAATCTTCTATACTTATTTTTTTTTGTTTCTCCCACTCCACCTTTGTACAAAAATAGACTGTAGAAAAAACAAAATCAAATAATTCACAAAAGGACAGTTCACAGATGTTGGAAACACTGCTATAACCGAAAACACTAGAGGATGCTATCATTGGTAATTAGTAATTATAGACCTGCAAAGATAAATAGCTAGCCCACTGGATCATGAATGGGCTAGAAATAAGAACAAATAAAGGCATTCATAAAAAATAAAGGAAATAATAAAATACGATCTGGGAATGCATCCAAGTATGCAGCCACTTCAAACGCGTACTGTGAAAAGTATGGTTAGGCTCTAAATTAAACATGAAATTAAAGAAGCTAACAATTTGAATTAGACCCACACTCATTATTAAAGAGCCAAATAAATCATTAAAACCTAGAGCTATCACAATTATTGATCACTTCACAAGATTCATTGACAAGCTAGATCCAGAAGTGATGATGAAAAAACATCAATTTGAGTATGCAGGCAAAAATCTCCACAGAATTCCATGGCCTGGCAGAGTCAAACAGCCTTATCACATGCGTGCAGGTGATGTTGGATCAACAGTTGTAATTGAAAAGGAACAAGGAAAAGAGAAAGTAAAAAAAAACAAAACAGAAAACCGATATTAACCCGAACCCTATCAGCTTAAAATTTGTCAAGTACTTAAATCAAGTACCCACAGACAGACAAGAGCATGAAACATGCTAAAATGCATTTGTAGGAATATAAACAACTTAATACCTTGGCAAGCAGTGTTTTGCCTGTTCCAGGTGCTCCAGTCAAAAGAATTCCCTGAAAATTCATGTACAACGATTAACAAAACCAGAAGACAAGAACTAGAACATTTCCAAAGAACAATGATTCTATCAGAGGTAGAATCGGTAGGATTTCAATTGCCATAAAGATGACCCACCAATACCACAAAATAAATAAACAGATAAATAAAAGAAAAAGGAAAACAATCCCATGACAAACAGTTCGGGTGACAATGGTAAAGGGGCTCAACAGCATAGGTGATAATAGCTATGATTCCGTGAAGGCACAATGTTATGCCAGCCAAAGAACTTTAAGCTGTTAGATGTGTACTTTGCAATTATTTGCTCTGCCAAAAGCATAGACCTACAAACGTACGCATCAGGAACTACCTACAACATTTGATTAGACACCAGGGGCTCCACCAGGAGAAAATAGCAGCTTGCAGAGATTATATGAATTGGAGGAAGAATTGATGCAAGCAACTTCGTTTCCGAATGGCTGCATATCATAACAAACCTTAGGCAACTTCCCCCCAAGTCTGGTAAACTTTGTTGGGTTTTTGAGGTACTCGACCACCTCCTCAAGTTCTTGTTTAGCATCATCACAGCCTTTAACATCCTTAAATGTTTTAACATTCTGCAGTGAAACCAATTCATCAGGACACAGGACAAAAAGCATAACGATTGTTGATTAACGAGTGGTCAATTTAAAACCCAAGAATGATCTTTTAGGGGCATTGTGAGACATATATGAAACAATTAAAGAAACTTCCAACTAATGCATTCAAATCACTCTATTGTAATACTTAAAAAAAAAAGTAAAACTGTAAAGAAGAAACTCCAGAGTTGAGCCTGCAAATGGTAAGGCTAAAGATCATAGTAGGACTTCATTAAAGAAAATCAAAAGGCTCCAACGGCCATGACCAGACAGGTAAGTTTAAAGAGCCAGGTGGGACTCCCTCATCTTGCTTCAAAATAGGGACAAAATCTAGAACACAATTTTATCCATTATCAAGGACTTAAATTTTTGGTTAAGCATCCACATTTGTCTGAATCGAAGTCTGAAAAGCTTAGAAATTCTCTAGGAAATTTGGATGGACATTACAGAACTTCTAAATGGGCAAAAGGTTTTTCGTCCACGATGATATTTCAATTTAAGAAAGTGCTAAGGCGGCACCACCATCATACGTTTTATGTTCATAAAAAGCTACATGGCTAGTTTTTTTGGTAAATGCTACATGGGTAGTTACTCCCACAAAAAGTGCGAACAGTTTACAATGCAGATTTATTCCACATGCTTCATTTACCTTGCAAGTCTATACCAACTCCATCGATGTTAAGTAATAAATGGTATGAGAACAAACAACTACTCATGCATTTTAACTTGGTCATGCACCATGACTCCATTGCATCCAAAACTGTGGGTAGTGTCTGAAGTATCACACTCGTACCAAGAATTGCCCTGTATTACCCTACTACAGTACTTCTCTACTAGTGTCACTGGTATTAAAACCTTGTACATGAGAAAACAAATTTGTGTCGTACCATGGAGTTCTGCAATGGAGTTTCTTTGACTCTAACACCGTAACGTATGTCAAACAGTGATTCAAGTGGATAACAGATATAGTTTAAACGCTAATACTCAAGATGAGCCATTATAAGGTTCATAATTCAAAACTTGCACACTCCTAGTTGATTAAAACAGATCAGGGTTCTTCAAGTGGCAAAACTTTTACCAGGAGCCGGAGAAAATATTTTGGGGACACAAAGATGCTAGAGTAGCACAAGGTCAATGGATTTGAAAACCAATCTGAAAGATGTCGGGGTGTACTGGTAAATCAGCTCAGATTCCAAATCCATGCGGGACTATTAAATCAAAAACTACCAATGTATCGAGCAATATATTGTGCCAAGTAGTGAAACTTGACAAACTCTCACAAATGTAACTTCATCAGTTGCACCTAATAAAATGAACCATTGAAGATATATACTCCATCCATCCCATTTTGATAGTCCCCTCGTACGACGTGCAATTTTTGGATCAAAAAGTACTTCCGTTCATAATTTTGTTGACTTTTTTCGCACCAAATTAAAGAACTAATCAAGAACTTTAATTTGGTGCGAAGGAACTCGAAAAATTATGTACGGAAGTACTTTATTTTTTTATCTGAAGATTGCTAGTATTTTCGTAGGGGACTATCATTTTGGGACGGAGGGAGTATCATTCGAAATAAATGTAGCATCTCCTTCCACCCAGACAGAGAGCAATGGAACGAGGATGTTTGACACCTCATGGTCAGCAGACCCTAAAGATTGGTAGGTAAATACAAAAAGCATAAACCTACCTTCTCAGGCATAATCTCTTTATTCAGCTCCTTTGGGGCATAGGAAGAACTTGAACCCACACCTGAAGCTCCTATCCCACCCAAGCTCCCAACATATCTTTGAACTGCCGCAGTCCGCATCAAACTGAAAACAGATCGACATTTCAAAAGTAGAGCTAAAGAAGGCAAGCAAGCATATATATAACCTTAAGTAGTTACTTCTGTATAAATGAAATGTGGAGAAGGGAGGGGGAACATCCAGTTATCCAACTCTTCATTCACTTTCTTTTCTACCTTTATGTCTGAAATCTATGTTACTCAACCAATGATGAGACACCAATTTTACAAAAACTTAAAAAGATTATCCAATAACGGGGAAAGTATGAAAATTGGAAACCGGTTCACCCCTATATAAAACTGAGTTTAACTT
The DNA here is from genome assembly GCA_036023075.1 of Gaultheria prostrata. Classification (NCBI taxonomy): domain Eukaryota; kingdom Viridiplantae; phylum Streptophyta; class Magnoliopsida; order Ericales; family Ericaceae; genus Gaultheria; species Gaultheria prostrata. The sequence goes on along the minus strand of JAXBDA010000371.1, from coordinate 23,103 downwards.
CACAATACTCATCAACTAAAAACCATGTTAGATAAAAGAAAAGTTTGTACCCCATTGCCGCTATGCCAAAAACCAGCAAGATTGGTAAGATCACTTCTTGAACTTTGTTTGAGATTTTCCGGTCAACCTAACAGAGAAAAACAGCATATGAGAATATACAAAATATCCGCACGCCAAAAACTCACTACTTAATCAACTGCTGAGAAGAATAGGGTAAAGGATCATCAATCCTGGTCTTACAACATGTATAATAGACATCAGTATAGGAAGTCGATTGTTCTACTACAGAACTCCTTACCATCACCACATGCAATGGCTGCTTCTCAGACATGCCAGGGTTCAAAAATGGTTCATCCACATTCCCTGATGCACGGTGCTTCAACTCTTGCAACTGTATAAAGTTTTCTCTAGTTAGTAGAGAGACTACCAAATAAAAAATAAACAATATGACTAAATAAGCCCACGAACAATTATCCAATTTTACATTACCAAAAAAAACCACCAACAAAGATGAAAATATTGTTATGAATGAGAGACGGATTGCACACCTTAACTTCCAAAATTTCACTCCATGCATAGGAGCAAACATAAGTAATGACAAAAAAAGAAGTTAACAGAATTCATAAAGTGCATAAAAGAAAACATCTCTTAAGCCTCTGACCCCCTGTTTTTTTTTGCTCGGCACCTGTGACCTCTTGTTACTGGTTGGTATGACATTGTTCGACAATAAAATGAAGTCAGTTTAACTACTGAGTCCACGCTAATCATCCATCTTTTAGAATACCAATAGTCCACCCAACTAGTAGAATCTACAAAAATTTTAAACTTAAATAACATAGTTCACTAGCTTTATTAAGCTTGCTTAGTTCATATGTCTTACCAACTGAATTACAGAAACCTTGCTCATTTCTATGTATATAGTATAGTATTATAGTTTACTGAAACAGGCCGATAGGATTTTTCCTTCGAATATGTAAAGATGTATCACACTTAATTCAACTCCAATCTCCATGTTTCTTATTTAATATTAAAAAGTTCAGCTTCCCCCTAGGCCTCAAACTTAGGAGCTGGGTTTGCTCATTCCTAAAGTCTCAGGTTTAAAACATCTCAGGTGCTATCAACTCCTTTGGGGCCAATGAATATTACAGCTTTGCTCTGGCTTTAATTGCCCTCCCAGTGGACAGTGGGATTGGTCTCCCAGATTAGTAGAGGTGTGCGTAGGACATCAAAAAAAAGTTCATCTTCTCGCTATTTAATATTTGGGATCTCAACTATTTACCTATTCTTATAGGTAATATTCAATTATTATCTGGAATGATTTTTCAAACATTAATCAATTATTTGGTAGACGGGACTGTGAAGTATAATTTAGGGTTTTAGTTAAATTATTAGGGTAAGGGTTTCAAATAAATTATTATTTATCTTTTATGTTCGGGGTAGTTTAGTCATTTTGTGTTATTAGGGTTTTGGTAAGGTTATCGTTATTTATCTTTTATGTTTAGGGTATTTTAGTCTTTTGTGTTATTAGGGTTTTTCTAAGATTTTTTGTAATAGTTCATACTTTCATAATGCAATAATACGTTAATTTTGTTTTCCTTCTTTGCAAAATCGCATGGTATCAGAGCAATAAGATCTAGGCCTGTCAGATATTCGCTCTCTGGTGGGCGGCCTAAGGCTCGCCGCCATCCGTCGGGCATTCATATGAACAGTTCATCGCAGAAGCAGCAGCAGAGCATGCACAACAACAACAACCACCTCTCGCATCTATATTGTCTTTTAGTTTTAAATTAGTTAGCATCTCTTCTTTCTTCTGGTATTGTTTGCATCGGCAATTTGGCATCTGGTTGACATCTGTTCAGCACTGGTTCTTCCTCCTCTTTGCATCTGCTTGGCATCAATTCTTCATCCTATTCGCATGTTCTAGTTTTGCACCGCTTTGCATTGTTCAACACCTCCGCAACAGTTGATTCGCAGCAGTTACTTGGCAGTAGTTGATTCGTAGTCTGATTTGCAGTAGTTTATTGGCATTGGTATTGGTAATGGTTTGGCCCCTACGATGCTCTCCGGCTTCGCATCATGAGCCTTTTTTTTTTTTTGGGGGGGGGGGGGGGGTTGAAGTATAATTTTAGGTTTTAGTTAAATTGTTAGGGTTTCAATTAAATTGTTATTTATCTTTTATGTTGGGGATAGTTTAGTCCTTTTGTGTTATTAGGGTGGTAAGATTATCGTTTTATCTTTTATGTTTAGAGTATTTTAGTCTGTTGTGTTACTAGGGTTTTTCTAAGGTTTTTAGGGTTAGCCTATAAAACCCCTTCATTATTCTTGTAATAGTTCATACTTTCATAATGCAGTAATACGTTAGTTTTGTTTTCCTTCTTTGCAAAGTCACAGGGACAATCTGTTATGAATCATGAATGAGGTTGGTTTGCCCAAAAAGTATTAACAGTAAATAACATAAACTATTCAGCAGTGATATTTATTGGGGTTGACCTTGTGTTCTAACATTCCTAGGAGGCTAGGAGGTCATTCTTTCTACGCTGCTTGATGTTTCTTAGTGTATTGGCCTGCCAACTTGTATGTGGACAAGGCAAAAAGCCTAAAAGGCTAAAACCCATAAATAGGGAATAAATCTGAAGTAAAACATATTAAACATTGGAGCATGGTTAATTACCAACGAAGGAAGACTAGAAGGCCTTCCAGATTGCTCGTCTGGAAGATATTCAGCAATAGCATTAGTGGCCACGAGAGCTCTAATATACTCCGCAACTCCTCTGCTGTCTACTGCATGATCCCTTTCCTCAAATCGCTTGATGACACCCTCGGGACTAGATAAAAGAATGAAAACACATAACCACAAATTCTACATTTGATTGCAAAACACTCAATGAATACCACAATTCAGAAAGTACTAGAACACCAGCTTACAATAATCCTTACACTTTCAATGGTTTGCGCTCTAATATCTTTGGCTTTTAATGACGCAAGACGCCACAACAGTCTAATAGTTGTGTTCATTTACTCTTTACATTTTCCAAGCAACAACAAAAACATGTTTGGTGAAATGTTCCCAACTAAAAAATTGGGAAAATTTTGTCGACAACCTACTCTTAAGGAATCATAAAACTCATAAAACTGTTGTTTGCGAATTTTAACAAACTGTTTTTAAACAAAAATAAAAACCACAGGTGTTTTAGACCAGTTTATAGTTTTGTTTCCCAGACATGAAAAATTCAAAAGAAAGATCATGAAGATGATAATTGATAACAAACAAGCTCAGAATTTGTGAGTTGTTACCCAGAAATCAAACCACTACAACATAATGAATACATCTCAATGCTAGTTAGTTATGATTATCTGAAGCATCTTGATTATGGGTACTGGAAAATATGCCCTTGTCAGGACTCAGGAAGGTAGGTCCTCCGAGCAATCATTCAGTGGGTAAATACCTCTAAATGCCATGGGTAAATTTTCTACAAACAGCGGCGTAAGTAAAATCAAGACAGGTTGGAATTTCTGCAGATTTACGAATACATTTCAAGACAACTGTCCTTTAATTTACAGCGTCATTTATGAACTCAGAAATAAGTAAGACAGAGGGTAGAATACACAGTGACAGCTCAAGCACAAGGCAGTCTGAGTCTTGAGCTAGAGAAAGCTCTAACTTCAATTTGATTATCTATACTCACATATTACAATCTTGTTTTCAAAACTTCTCTCTCCTGATGAGTGATGAATAACTCATTTTATTTTCTGCAATATTTTAACCAGTTCATTCATGTTCCTATCACCTATACCAGCTTAGCAATTCATAACTCGTAACTCCATATCACCGAGCGAAAATGCATTCTACCTCATTTTCTTTGCTCATTTAAGATATAAAATCCATTTTCCATAGAACCGAAGTGTTTACAAAACGATAGCTAAATTAAGGTTTCATTTTTTTTTTGCCAATGTTGTATACATCAATGGGGATTAGAGGGGAATTACTGGGTTAACAACTAAAGGGAGTTCGACGTCTCCCTATAGACTCAAACCCCAGACCATTCCCTTGGAAGCCAAGGGTTACAACCGGATGGGCTAAGAGTCACACCTATAATTAAGCGTTCATTTGGCTACCCAACTTATTGCTTATTTAACATGGTTTGGCAAAACAAACAAAGAACCTTGATTACCATCACCCACCAAAATAACCAAATAAGCCAGTGATAAACATACCACCTAATCTTATTTTATGCTATCCTCATTTGCTTATTCCTCATACGCTAGGTCACCAAACGAGCCCAGCATCTCTAGCCCGTGACCTTTTTTTTTTACACAAACCCAAAATTTGAGTAAAACCCCTAACATTCCTTCACTCGAACCTATACCAAATTGACTATTACTCAAACCAAGTGAGACTCAAATTTTTACTCAACTTTCGTAACGCCATTCACGAAACTTTTACTCATGAATGTAATGAAACTTTTGCTCAAACTTTATAAGCCTATTTTCGCCCTCTCAAATTTACAATCATGCCATTAACGAAGATTTTACTCAAATTGGTCTCTAGATTTGGATATGTCCATCGAAATACTTCACATCAAACGAAACTTCTACTCAAATTTTCAGTCAAGTTTGACTAAAAGTACGAGTGAGGGCTGGAGATACTCAAATCAGATGATAGAATTGAAAAGCCTATACCTGTGCTTATTAAGCTCAGCCAACAAAGCACTCTGCTTCGCTGCGTCCCTTGGATTCGCATCAGCTTCCTCAACCAACCGTGCCAACGACATCCTCTCCTGCCGCCAAGCCCGCCACCAACTGAACCAATCGCCCCATAACAACCTATCCAATCCCTCCCTCACACGTTCCAACAACCCCATAGCAAACACCACCACTGGCAGCATATCCCCTTTTGCAGCCGAAACCCCCAATTTTTCCCTCTCTCTCTCTTCAACCCCAATTCTCGTGTTATCATCCCCTTTCTCTACTGGAACCTCCGAATTCGGCTCAATTCTCGCGTTCTGCAATTCTTCCCAGACTGAAATTGAATTGTTATCCGAAACGGTGGAGTCTTTGGGGCTTGAATTGATGTTATCGGGATGCAATGTGCAACTGAGAAAGAAGCGGTGACGGTGGCGGTGAAATTGGGAGTTTTGAGAAGGTGAATTGAGAGGAGAGAGAGAGAGTGAGGAGGAGAGAGGAATAATACCGGTGCGGTGAGGAGAGGGAGGGAGGTGATTATGGAGGGTTGGGGAGAAGGAGTGAGAGAGTAGCGAAGGTTTGTTGCAGATGAGAGAAGCTTGGAGAGCAGTCATGGCTTTTTTAGTTAGGGTTTATCGAAGATTCTTGGCAGTGGAATTGCGCAATCTCTCTCTCTTCTCACTGTTCTCTCTCGAGAGCAGATTATTGCAGTAGAGCGAGAGAGAGACAGAGTCACAGTCACAGAGAGACTGGAAGGATGGTGAGGGAGAGAGAGGGAATGAAGAGGAAAACCTTATCTCGATTGAAATTGGCGCTTTGGTGTGGCCTTTATATTCCCTTTGGTCGTCCATCCAGATAGACAAAGGATTATCCTTCCAGTTCCCACAGCTCAACCAGTCAATCCATTTCATCCCAGGGACTTATAAAAGAGGGGACTTCAACAAATTTTTGTTTGGTCATTTGTCACATTTTGCCAATTTTGTCCTCCAATTGGAAATTGCCCAATTGGTTTTCTTGTAATTATCCATCCCAGGGACTTATAAAAGAGAGGAATCCAAAAAATTTTGTTTGGTCCTTTGCCACATTTTGCCAATTTTGCCCTCCAAATGGAAATTGTCCAATTGGTTTTCTTGTAATTATGCCACAATGCTATGCCCTTTCGGTCTTTTGGCTATTTATGGCTAAATTACGCATTTGAGTCCCTGGAGGTTGTTGCTTTACGGATTTGAGTCCCTAGAGTTTGTTGCTTACGCATTTGAGCCCCTAGAATTTGTAAACCAAAATACACACAGGCAACACACTCGTGCAACGCACGAGGCCGTTAAACTAGTTGCTAGTAACAAAGCCAGGTATCTGTGCTACACTTACACACGATAACTCAAAAAAATCAGGTATCCGAACCAGCTTACGCGCACTCGACTTGTCATAGAAGAACTATGGGGCTACAACTTCTCGAATCAACCTTTATTACAACTTCTCGAATCAACAAATTATTCATTGTCTTGGAGCACCATGTGACGTTGTCTCAACACTCTTACCCACCACCCATTGTACTGGATTCCACTTAAATATATGATGGATACGAGTGCTAGGGCACCTGCCCCAATGCGCCAATACCATGGACTAATTGCTTGTATGATACTTGTACTTAATTTATACTCCCTCCGTCCCTTTTATAGTGTGTACATTTTCATTTTGGACTGTCCCTTAATAAGTGTATGTTTTGAAAAATTAGCGGGTACATTTCCTATATTGCCCTTAAAAGTAGATTTCTTTTTTAAAAGTTAGTAGATATTATTATATTGATAAGGGTAATTAATGGAAAATAGATGTAAAAGTTGATGTGAAAGAAAAATAGTTAGAATTGTAACACACTTTAAAAGGGACGGAGGGTGTGGCAAATTTCTTGAATATTTTATCACTTTGTTTTTCGACGAATTTACCATGATGGCATCTGTGGGAGCAAACACAAAAAGAGAGAAGAAATTAAGTGAAAGGAAATATATATAGTCCTTTCTGGGGAACTATATGAAGATTATAGAAATTGATGTCTCTGAGAAACCTCCTTTTTTTTTTACTTCCATATAAAATGTGTGAGCATTTACATTCCGAGAAAATTCTAACACAGCCGTTTAAAGCATCTCCATCATCGTTTTGTATTTAGATATGTCACACTTTTTTATGTGACAAGTTTGACGTCCTAAAATCTTCCTCCTCCAATCAAGTAGTTGAACTAGTATTGTAATATGTTGTCTTGAAAGCCTACATAAACATTTGTTTTTGGAATTGGGTACTTGAACTTTCATTGTACCAAAATTTAACAATATTTCAATCATAATTTTCATTTGACATTGGCCGTTTGACTTTGCAATGCCAAGTCAAAATCAGGCATCTCCGGTGGAGAATGAGAAAATATTATTTCTTGGGTTTTTAAAACTCCATGTTGCTGTTGGATTTGACATTCACTGTTGAACGTACCTTATTCTTTTCACTGAAAATCTACATATGCAATTTTAAAATACAAATCAAGATACGATTGTATCAGAACTGTTAGATGCATGCAGATTTTTGCACATCAAACGTTCCAGACAATAATTTATGAAGTTGTATTTCAAAGTTATGTGAGTATACAAAACTTTAAAAATACTTTGCGAGACAAGAATCCATATATACTTTGCCATCTAGAATTGTTGCACCCTGGCAATCACCTGTATTTCATTGTGTATGAATTGTCAACTCTTCCAAAAATAATTTATTAAAGACCGAGAGGAGTATAAAAGTAGTTGCCCTACTTTTATTTTTTATTTTATTTTATTTTATAGAATAATGATATTGGCACTCTACTTTTTTATATAATTGCATTTTAAAATTTATCTTTTATGTAAATACATACAACACTAGTACTAAAAGACAAAATTTTAAGTGCAATTATAAGTAGGTGGAGTGCCAAAATCATTCTTTATTTTTTAAGCTCCATGTTTGTTTATACAATCGGTAGAAGATTAAAGAGAAACAAAAATTAGGTAACTGAAGCTCCCACTAATAAGACTTTTTTTTCTTCTTTTGCTAAACAACGATAGAATGATAGAATGTTAATACGTTACCAAAATTAGATTAACACGCCGGATAAACGTCATCCATTGGGATTTTACACTGCCACTTAAGTGCCTACTCACAATGCTATACGCCTCCGGATTGAAGATATTTTCTTTGAACAACCACAATTATATTACTTCAACCAGACAATTGACTACCGGTAAAAGAGAGCCTCAACCCAGACAGCTATTGCTTTTAAAGCATTAGGACATAAGTTTTAGAAAAGAACCCATAAAATGCACCCAGAATTTACCCATAATTTAAAATCAGTGGCTCAGATTCAATTGACTCTCAATTGAATTTGAGCCGTTAATTTCAAATTCTGGGCAATTTTATAGTTACATAGACTTTCCGAATTTATAAACCAGTTGCCAACAACCAATATTCCCCACTAGTATCCCAAAAGGAACTAACACAATAAAGAAATTCACAAATTTCCTATCAATCATGCAAGTGTCTATGACTATATAATAAGTTGAAGAAAAGTGGAGACATCAAATCAGAAAGCTACATACAAAGAAGAACCAAATTAAAGACTAAAATATGACGTTAGAAACCACCCAAAAGATGACTGTTACTAGAAAAATACACTTTTCAAGACTGACCAACAAGAACATCCTTGTAAGGTGTAGTTGGAGTTGGAGCTGCTGCCAACAATTTCTCTTCCTCCAGATGATCAGCAGGTCTTTTTATCCTCCTCCGTTGCTCATCTGGAATGAGTGGCATTCGGTTTTCCTGATCTCGATCCAATCGCTCTTGTGCTCGTCTCCGGAGTTTCTCAAGACGCATTCCGTTGGTTTGTTGCATCTTGAATACTTTCACCACATTGGCTAATCCCCCAACGAAAAACAATAAGCTTCCAAAAATACCCAACCACACCCAACTCCTACCCTGCACAAACAAAGAAAAAATTAACCTGCAATTTAGCAACTAGGTCCCCATCCCCATCCCTGACCCCGTGGGCTTAATAAACGTGACTTGTCACCGAGGCTTCTTACATCTTTTACATTGTCAAATAGGCTGAATTGCCGTGAAAAACTGATTTAGAAACTTCTGTATAAAAAGGTTTCTAGGCATTGCAGATGAGCTTAAACATGTTTTGGGAGTAGAAACGAACTGGCAACAGAAGAGAGTTTTCTTTCTCTCCATTCCTCCCTTTCTCGCCTAGGTTAAACCAAAGGTGCAAGATGGTTCTATCTCTCCTCATTTCTCATCAAATTGCTCAAACCAAACGGGCTGTAAGTGATCAACACCAGCTATTTCAATTGACGGGGTTGCCAGTAAGATCAAAATGGATCCTCTTCCCACTTATTTCCGAAGCAACATCATTCAGTTGCAGTTGATTTCAGATCATGTAGTTTTTGTCGAAAAACCAAATCATTGTGCAAATTCAATATAACTTACCAATAACTTAATTACCCATAAAAAAGAAAGAAAAACAACCTTACCAATAACTCCAAGCCATGATGGATTAATCCAGTCTGCTCTTTGTAGTTGATAATTGCACCCACAAGGAACAACAAGCTCCCCATCAAGAAGGGAATGTGGACACTCTGTTGCAAGATTTGGACATGCCCATCTGCTCTCTCGTAGATCTGGCACGAGTTATGTATCGAACCAAGAACCCATAAAACAGGCCCCGCGACAAGCATGTTCAACGCGTACTTCTCCAGCTTGAAGTAACCGTAGCTCTTTTCTTCCTTCATTCAGGTTATTGTAACAAACAATTAGAGATTGTCAAGTCCCTGCATAATATCTCATTTTGGTATTGTGTAACAGGTGTTGTACTAAAAGTATATTAGTGTGTATCACACGTGTCCTAAAAGGTGTGCTAATTAAGTCTAAAGTTGTAATAATAAGGACACGGAACACATGTATCATTTGTCTTTGGATGTATTAGAGTTCCTATATAGAGCGAAGTTATAAGGCCCTGTTCGGTTAGGAGGTTTAGTTTTAGTTTAGTTTTGTTGACATCATCATTTTCCTCATTTCTCTCTCTATCTCTCTCCACTCATTACACCTTTTGACATCATCAAAACTAAACTAAACTACCAAACGAACACAAAACTGAGCAGAGGGATGCCCTTCTCCCCCAGCTTGGACAAGACTAAGAGGTGAGGTGAAGGAACACCTAATCTCTAAGGCTGTTCTCAACGAATCGACTTCCCCAAAACCCGCTACACCCATGGGAAGAACTATCTGAGATTGAATGAAACCTCAGAGGGGCTTGGGAACCTCTCGGACATCGTATAGCCCTCGGGCCAAAAGTAACATCTGAGAAGAACTAGACATCGGGGAGGCTATTGCCGAGAATGGATTAAATTATTAAGACCTGTATGGACAGCCGAAGGTGAAATAAGTTTATTCGTAACACATTTAAATATATGTGTTGATATTAAGGCATCCATACACTTGGCAGCTTGACCTATAAATACCAAAAGAAAGCTCATGACAAGGGATCCACAAATCAGATAACGAGGGACTGAGTAAAACATGAACCAAGTGATTTAATAAGTCTGAGTTTTAAAAAATACGTTGATACTGACTTGATCATCGGAGGACATTCCTTACCAACACCACAGACCGGAGTATCTCTAACGATTTTTCCCTTTCGCAGTCAACAGGGTTTGGTCAAAATTTTCATCTTCTAAGAAGACTCACAAAGGAAATCCTCATGCAAAACAAAGTCCTAAACCTGGCCTCCACAACTCAAATCTCGCTTGAAATATCACTATGATACATTTCAAGATTCATAGTTCAGTCACTCGTCAGATTCGTAGTGGTTATACAATATTAAATACGCTTAATGGAAAAATCCCTGATGTCTTGAATTTTAATGCATATAGTTGCGTTACTAGATAAGAGTCCAGCTGATTATACCGAAATCTATTATGTAACAGCAATGCTACACAGACAACAAGTGAAACAAACATTCTGATGTGCTTAAATTGGGTCCATTTACATAAAAATTCATTATTTTGCATATGTTTGTTAGTCTTACAGACCTTTCCAAAGGGTAACAACCATATTCTCAACCCCTTTAAAGTAAAATGAAAATGGATATAGTCAATTGACTCAATTCTCAATTGTGAACACAAAACACACACTGTAATGAATATAGTCCTTTTTTACTGAGTTCAATTTTGTTCCCCATCTGAAAAGTGGGTGACTTTCTGTGGGGCCTACACCGTGTTCTCTATCTCAATGGTAAGATATTTTGAAGAGCTCAATTCCATATCACCAAGTATTTGATAGATTAATACTTATCGTGGTTTATTATTTTAGTCCCAAATTTTGCACCAAGAATTAAATGCTTGAATCCGTGGTGCACTTACCGATACAGGATTGAAATGAACATTTGCAGAATTCTCTAAAAATCCAGCAGCACTATAGAATGAACGACACCGATCATCATACAAATGAACAACGAAAAATCATCCAAGTGGCACCTAGTCTAAGTGCCTAAGTGGGTAAAAAGGGTAAACATTACGACAATGTCGTTAAGTAAAATAATAGCTACTCTACAAATACAAACGAGTCAACCTAACACATAATTTGGTTGATACTCCCCTCTTTAAACTAAACTGTAAGCTTAAACACCACACACAGTATAGGAATATGAAACAGTAAAGAAATCAACACACAGAATTTATGTGGTTCCCCAAAACCAGGTACCTCCACGGGAGCGAGAGCGAGTTCTTTTTGTTAATTGATTAGTCGTCACAGGGTTTACAACATAGAGTATTTATATCCCTACTTTATTCCCACTCTGTCGGATCTTTGTGATGGGCCAAATGCATCGCTTTGCTCCGCTCCGCATTTGGCCTCTCTCCTAGAACTTCTTGATACCTCTGCATATGAGCCACAAGTTCTAACATAAACTACCTCCACTGTCCCTAATTTTTTGGTCCCAAATAGCACTACACTTTTAGTTGTCCCAAAAAGATTTTCCCAATTGAACAATGGGCAAAAAATAATGAGTTCACTTTTCATACTTTTTGAAAGTAAGTACACGCAAGGATGATATTTTGAAGGTCCCAAATAACACTTATAGTTGTCCCAATTCAAAAGTAATAGACAAAAAATAAAGAGTTTACTTTTTAGATAAATGGAGAGAAAAAATATACAAGTAAGTAAGTACAGGCAATGATGATATTTTGAAGGTCCCAAATAACACTTATAGTTGTCCCAATTCAAAAGTAATAGACAAAAAATAAGGAGTTTACTTTTTACGGATAAATGGAGAGAAAAAATATACAAGTGTAACGATGATATTCTGTAATAAGTTATAATAAAAAAATGGACTAATAAATTCGAACTAGCGAGTACAAAATGGAATGTAAAACATGTAGGGGTAAACATATTTTTTGTATTCTATTCAATTGGGCTCCCACGAGTGGACGGAAGGATCGACACACCTGAGTCATACAAAAAAAAAAACTTGTATTTTGCATTCCAAAGCTCCAATGCATACCTGAATAAAAAGAAAGAGAATTCCCAAGAAAAAGAGGACAGTCCCCATGACGTGAACCAAAGGCACCCCAAACTCGACCAGCGCGAGCTGGGTGTCGAACCCCATCAGCGTGAGCCGGAAATCGATGCCGGCTAGATGGGCGAGGAGATCGTGAACGTTCACCACGATTATTAAGGCCAAGGCTATGAGCAGAATGACGAGGCCCGATTTGGGCTCCTTGGATAACTGGGCTGCGAACCCACACACGAGCATGATCGTGGCAAACACGTATAGGCCCGCGCTCATGTACTCGGCCCTGTTTCGACCGTGTCTCGGCCCGTACATCCGGCTCTCGCGCGCCGAGGCTAGCTTCACCATTCTGAAAACTGATAAGTGTCGGGTAGAGAGAGAGAGAGAGAGAGAGAGAGAGAGAGGAATGGTGAATGGGATGAGGAAAGGTGATTTGAGGAGAGAGAGAGGGTGATGGAGCGGGTGAAGTTGTCAGAGAAACTGAAGATGGAGAGAGAGAGAGAGACTCGGGGAGATTTGTTGGGGGTACGTGTCATCGTGCATGAGCTACAGGAAGGGGGCCTTTTGATCTTCATCTTCATGGGAGTTTGCAAATTTGCATGATGGGAGAGATTAATGGAATCAAATCCTTTATTCCAAAAATCCTCAATTTCTCGATTCCGATTCATTTTCTATTATTGGATTGGATTACATAAAAATTTTAAAACAAAAAATAAAACACATATAATTCAACGACTCAAACACTTCGAAATAGAGGAATAGTACTATTTTTTTGGAACAAGAGATCATATAAAGAGATTTAGGTTGAGTTTTGTCGATGCATACAATATTTGGGAATGATAATGTGAAAATTGTTTTTGCTAGAACCAAAATTTTATTGGATGGAAGACTTGTACCATGTGCAAGAGTACAAATATTTTATCCTGGTTTTTGGCATTATCTTCACTCTTATCCGTTAAAAGTGAAATCAATTGATGTATGTTAGGTGAATGACTTGTGTGAAAATACTAAAAATGCAATTGAAAATGCCGAAAATGCCACGGTGAAAACTTACTTATTTTGCGGGAAAATTATCTAGTGCCACTAGGCATTGCTTCGGTGTAGAGTCGACCATGACTTTTTTTGGGCTAAAATGAGTATTAGATATGGGGCTCTCTTTATTGGTCAGTAAATAAGTGGTACCAGAGTAAATAAGGTGTTTGGAAGCCTACTTTTTAAGTTTTCATTTTCAACTTTTTGACTTTTTGAATTATGGTCAGAATGAGTTTTTAATCTAGGGGAGTGTTTGGAAGAAATGTGCAGAATGCATTTTAAAAAATGAGTAGCGTTTGAGAGAATAATTATGAGAATGAGTTATGGATTAGTTGTTTACCATTTTGCCCTTGTTTATTTTTTATGGTATTTAAAATGCGTACGAATTGTTTTGAGCTAATTTTTTTTTAAAGTCATTTTGAGAAATATTTTTGTTAACCCATCCAATTATTTACAATTTTTTTTTTTTGGAAGAAACTCATTTTGTTTACCCATTTTTTTGTAGCAAGTTTTGCACTTTGGTACCAATCCTAAACAAAATGACATAGTTTGGGCTGAGAGGAAATGCAATGCAAAATCCCTAGACCTAGCACCGGCCATGACCTAAAGTGGGAGGTACGGCCGCTTTAGGCCCAAAAAATTAAGCAAAAATTAAGGGCCCACTGTAAGATAAGAAATTTATACTATATATCTTTGTTTTTTCAAAACATAGCAGACGCATGGCATCTGCCATAGTGGTTAGTGCGTATCCACCATAACCATGAGCTCTTTGGATCGAAACTTGCTAGGCATTTTTGGCAGAAATTCCTTTTTCTTGTTTTTTCTATTGTAATCCTATTAATCTATATTAGTCATTTCTATTCTTTTTTCTTATTTTTCAATTAGATTAAAAATGTTAAATTTTTTCTATTGTACTCCTATTAATCTATTAGTCTTTTATATCATTTTTTCTTATTTTTCTATTAGATTAAAAATGTTAATGAATTCTCTCATTATTATAACTATTACTATCTTACAATTAAAGTTAACAATATGGTTAGTTTGAAAATGAGCGGGACTTGTTATGTTTGATTCATTTTGTCAGAATGGTATAAAAAAATTTAAAAGTTTGTTTAGTTAACTTACAAAGTTAAAATACCATGTTTATTATTTTTTAAATATGTTAGTCACCTATATTGAATGTTTTGGGGAAAAAAAATGAGGGGCCTATCTATTAAAATTCGCTTTAGGCCTTTGTAATCTCAGGGCCAGCCTAGACCCAGTCAAAATTGGATCACTTCCTCAGTTCCTCTTTGTTTGTCTTCTACAGGTCCACCGCCGCCACCTCTTCCCTAACTCCGGTCTTCACAGGTGCTCTCTCTCTCTCTCTGTAAGACTGTAACCATGAAAACTCTCATTCTCTCTCCCACTAAAACCCTCCTCTTGAAACAACACAAACTTGAACAATTTTTTTATGAAGAACAGGAGTAGCGACGAAACGGTTTCAGATCGTAGATTTCTCCCTTCTCTTTGGTTTGTGTGTTGTGTGGAAGGGGATAATGTAAACAAAGGGTAGAATGGGAGAGACAAATGAAGGGAAAATAAAAAAAGGAGAAATGGGAAAACAAGAATGCGAAAAGGAGGGTCTGAGCTGTTTTTGAGTTCTCGCCTCTAACGTTCAAATTTGCAAATGCGTTTTGGAGAACTTGTTCTGGGTGTGAGGTGCCCAAACACCGAAAACGGGAAAACGAGAATGCGAAAATGCAGAAAATCGTCGCCCCCAAACACCCCCAAAGAGCCCCTAATATTTGTAAATTTTCGGAGACTAAGCGGCCGCATTTGAAATCTTAGCTCCTAGTTTCCTATTTGATTAAATGAGAATCTTTGATTTTAGCAAATGAGAAAATTATTTGCTATAATCAACTCCTTTTCATTTGCTAAAATGAGTTGATTTAAATAAATGATTTGATTTTATGACAAATCGGAAACTAGGCCTCAACTAGATTGGAGTTGGTTGTGTCATGTCTGGGATACAGGGAGTACCAAATAATTTTCCCGTTCCGTTCAGCTGCTTCAGCATGACCCTCTCGAACTGTGGCCAATAGGATCCTTTCCCTTTCTTTGAACGGTTGAACCAGAATTCCCTCTCTCTCTTAAAAATATGCTAATGAAATCCTCATTCTCGGGGTGGAAGCATCGCCGGTGGAAGAACGACTTCTTATTTTATTCATCCCTACACTCCCCTCCACCGAATCACAGTCAATCCAAAATAGTTTTTCTCAACAAATCGATAACTCGCCACTCCAATCTCGGCCAACTGGACACTGCACGCCACATATTCGACGAAATGGTCCATAGAACTGTTGTCTCATGGAACGCCATGATTTCTGGCTACTCCAACTGTGGAAAACTCGACGAATCTCTTTCTTTAGTTTACGCAATGCACCATAACTCTACAAGCCTCAATGAAACAACATTCTCAACCGTGCTAAGTGTTTGCGCTAAGTTACAGTCGTTGGTTAACGGTAAACAGGTTCATTGTCTAGTTTTGAAATCTGGGTGCGAGAGTTTTAAGTTTGTTGGAAGTGCTTTGTTGTATTTCTACGCGAATTGTTTCGAAATCGAACAAGCGAAGCAGGTGTTTGATTTGTTACATGAGGGGAATGAGTTGCTATGGAGTTTAATGCTTGTGGGTTATGTACAGTGTGGTTTAATGAGTGATGCTATGAAATTTTTCTATAGGATGCCGAACCGTGATGTGGTTGCGTGGACAACGCTGATCTCGGGGTATTCGAAAAGTGAAAATGGTTGTGAGAAGGCTTTGGAGTTGTTTTTGTTGATGAGAGAGGAAGGTGAGGTGGGGCCCAATGAGTTTACGTTTGATTGCGTTTTGAGGGCCTGTGGTAGAGTTGGAGCTGTGGATGAAGGGAGGGTTGTTCATGGGATGGTTATAAAGTATGGACTTGAGTTTGAACACTCAATTGGTGGTGCATTGACTGGTTTCTATTGTGGTTGTAATGTATTAGGCGATGCCAAAAGAGTTTATGATATGCTTATAAACCCATGTTTAAATGCCTCAAATATGCTAATTGAAGGGCTTATTTTTATGGGCAAGGTCGATGAGGCAGAAATGATTTTTGATGGACTGATTGAGAGGAATCCAGTTACATACAATTTGATGATTAAAGGGTATGCAGTGAGTGGTCGAGCGGATGATTCAGAAAGGGTGTTTCTTGAAATGCCTCAAAGCACAATAGGTTCCTCAAATACTATGATTTCAGTATATTCTAGAAATGGGGCGATTGGTAAAGCTTTGGAGCTTTTTGAACAAACAAAAGGGGAAAGGAACCCGGTAACGTGGAATTCAATGATTTCGGGGCACATTCAAAGTGCTCAACACGAAGAGGCGCTGAAACTTTACATGAGTATGCGTAGGTTATCTATTGGCCAAACCAGATCAACATTCTCTGCTCTATTTCATGCATGTTCATGTCTTGGATCTCTTCAACATGGACAACTACTTCATGCTCATGTGGCTAAAACGCCTTTTGTATCTAATGTTTTTGTTGGAACGGCACTTGTAGACATGTATTGCAAATGTGGGAGCATCACTGATGCTCAGAAATCATTTATTGAGATCAACTCTCCAAATGTGGCAGCTTGGACAGCTCTGATTCTGGGGTATGCACATAATGGTCTCTGCTCTGAGGCACTCTTGCTCTTTGAGCATATGTTGGAGCAAAGAGTAGATCCTAATGCTGCAACTTTTGTGGGTGTTTTGTCTGCTTGTATTCGTGCTGGTTTGGTAAATGAAGGGATGAAATACTTTCGGTCCATGGAAAAGCATTACCATGTAACCCCAACACCAGAACACTATGCATGTGTTGTAGATCTTCTTGGTCGATCAGGCCGTTTACGAGAAGCTGAGGACCTTATTAAGCAGATGCCAATTGAAGCAGATAAGGTGGTTTGGGGGGCATTGCTTCATGCTTGTTGGTTCTGGATGGACATGGAAATGGCAGAAAGAGTGGCGGAGAAAATTCTTGATTTGGATCCTAAGAATATATCTGCTTATGTTATTATGTCTAACATATATGCAGGAATGGGTAGGTGGGGGGAGAAGATGATGATGAGGAAGATTTTAAGATGTTTGGAAGTGAAGAAGGATCCAGGCCGTAGTTGGATTGAGCTAAATAACAGAGTCCATGTGTTCTCTGTGGAAGATAGAACTCATCCATACTGCAATTTGATTTACTCAACTTTGGAGCATCTAACTGCAAATGTAAACTGTAGTATTCGATTGATTACATTTCTGTTCCAATAATAGAGGCCTGTATGTTTGTCCGAAATACTCTCAAAAATGAAAATTTTCTTAGCTATGGTCTCTTGATCCCAAATCCACAGTCGTGACAAATGCTTAGCTTCGGAATTATGAACAATCTGACATAGATGGAGCATCAGAGGTTCATCTTCCTTCGAGGACTATCTTCGTTTCTTGTGGTATATCACATTGGGAATAGTGGTTGGGCTGTTCATTGCAAGAGTGACTCTTTTAATACTGATGGTTAATGACAGACCTGGTTGCTGCATGAAGGTGATTGTGATGAGTCAGACAAAAACCATCCTAAAAGACATTGCGGATGAGAAATTCCAAACTATACACCTAATCATTTCTTTCTTTATCCTATTCTGGCTGGTTGCGCTTTTCTACACGGGAACCCTCATGTTTTATTAGAAGATCAAGGGCACTTGTAAGTCCAGTTGAAAAACATTGGTCAACCAAACCAAACCAAACCGAGCCTTCAATCCCAATCAATCGGTGGCCCATATTCATTATCGAATTCATGTCATAAGGTGATTTCACTTCCAAACTGTTTGGTTATTTCAGTCTGTGTATATCAGATTAGCCTCAGTTTTCTGAAGCATCTGTTTAAGTGGTGGATCGATTTCTACTGCTTATGATTTGTACTATAGTTATGAGCTCAGGAAACTCTCTCTTTGCATTGTCATGTCCAATTATATCATGCTCTAGACTGTCAAGTGGGACATCAGCATGATTTTACATGTTCAGTGCAATCAAAAAGTTTTTCTCACTGCTCTAACTTGTATATTTGTCTGAATACGAGAAAATTCAATTGCATAATTGGAAAACATGAATTGCATGATAATTGCAGACTGCATTAGCTATCCTTGTTTATTTGTAATGAACTGTTATTTCCAGAAACCCAAACTCAAGGGCATGGCTAGTACAGGAATCCAAATAGACCTTCATCTGACCGATTCTTCAAATTTTGCCATTACTATCTTCAGTGTTATCATCAGTATCCATGAACTGCAACTGCTGCTTGGTTTGCTCACCATTTTCTGTAACCGATTTGTGGGTTTCTTCCATAATTCGCTTGTTCCTGTACGTAAAGTAAAGCACAAGCTGGAGAATGCTTGAAGGGGTGCCAACCAAATTGGGAGACTGCAAATATGTTCACATTGGAGTTAGAAAATCAAATCTTGACTTGGTATGAATAAATATTTGAACTTCAATGTGACATACAAAATTTAAGTTTTAATTATTACACAAACCGTGATAAATATATCGTGGCTCAGCAGTCCATAGGCCAACCAAAGAGAACTTGCTAGGAATGAGAAAAATGACAAGTAGAATGGCATGTATTCCACGCTCTTCGTTTCTATTACTCGCTTCTGCAACATCAATCCTATTTAGTATGCGTGTTAAAAAAGCCAGCACGAGCTTTCAAACATGAAGTAAATGTACCTTATTTGGTTTTGCCAAATTAGGGAGTCCTATATACTGAAAAAGAGAACTATGGGCGTGATAGGTGGAAGAAAACTAACCATGACCAGCAAAGGCGAGCTGGTCATTGCTACCGAGACTACGAGTCCGACACTCCCAACAAACACCTTGCGGTGGTGGTGATCATGGAATACGAAAGCTGATATTGTTGTGGTGATGCAGATAACTAGAATAACAGGTACTGTCATCAGAGCAACCTTCTTCTGCACACCATAGGGTAGAAATACATGTTAATTTATAGCTCTTTCTTATAAGTTATGTGGAAAAAAATGGATAATCTTCATATTTCTTTAGCTACAAATTACTTATCATTTGTCATATTTGCAAAAAATTGTACATCAAATGCAAACTATTTGCCTACGAGGGAAATTACCTGTATAGATCACTTTGTAATGATTTTCACAAATGGTATATTGAGAAAAAAACTGAAAACTTTCATGCATGCGAACCTCTAAGGATGAGTTGCAATTGAAAAAGAAACACCTGGTAATGTTGTAGAGAAGTGTATTGTATATAGAGAAATATATTGCTTGCCTTCTCTCTTGCTGAAGTGAACCAAAAATATATAAGAATAAAGGAGATCTGAAGAAGAGTGCCTACGCCGTTAATAGTGACCACAAGTAAATTATCCCACCTATAGCTTACAACGGGCAAGCCATACCAAGTATAAAGGAAGCAATTCAGCAGAGCAATGATGTATGGGACACAAGAAAACTCCTCGGTGCTTTTCTTTCTTATGACCCTTGAAAAAGTTAACCTGGAAAGAACATAAATATAGATTTAGAGTTGGATTGTCACTCTCAAATCGTTGAGGTCGAAAAAAACAAATAGGACTAGACGTTACATGGGTGCAGAAAAAAGTAACAATAAAGCCACATTCCCTGCAAGAAAAATCATGCAGCTGTGGTAGTCAGGGAATCGTTTTATCAAATTTATCTGATTATAAATAATGGCATAGGTAGCCCAAGGAATGAACAAGTAAGCATTTAGGTACCCATTACTCCAACAGTCCAACTGCCACGAGAAGCCTATCTCCCATTCTTTTGTACACAGATTTTTTGATTAATTAGAATGTCTGAAGTGTAAGCAACCTTCTGCTGGTATAAATAGTGCAGAGATGAATAGGAAGGGAATAATGGAAGATTGAAAGGGCATTGAGAGATAGTGTTGTCTACGTCAGATGATTTTGTGGAGGGTAATAACTGCCTGTAATGGTGGGCATGTACTTGCAAATGTATTATTGTGCAATGGTCTCGAATAGAGATGGCAATCTCTTCCGAACCGTTGGTTACCCAAACGTACCGAACCGATTGGTGGAGTTTTTAACTCATTTTTTAACCGTGGTTTTTGTTTTTGGTTTAGAAAAACCTACTTGTTCGGTTCCGGTTCTGGTTTCACATGATAACTGCACCGAAAACCAAACCAAACCCAACCAACTGTAAGATAATTACGTAAATACGTACCCTTAATATATAAACCTGTAATAGTAGGCTACTTTTTGTACATAATGTAACATTAGTTGAGGTGTAAACAACTTTCAATTTACACAATATATACATGTTATGCCCGTCTATGCCTATCGATACTCAATCAGTTCGTGTGATGCCAGCATCCCATAAGGAATTAATCAAAATATGCATCATAGACCTCACCTTACTAATACTCTTGTAACTCTTCTATCAAGTGTGTGGTATTATTTCATACATATAGTTATGGTGATTTGATTTCATGTATTTTCTTGCATTAATTATTGTTAATTTGATTTTTCCCAGGGTACTACTATAATTGGTAACTAGTTGAATCGAAGCCTTGTCTTATTTTTGAATAGTTAGTGTCTTTGACTCTTTCAAAATGTTGACAACCGGTTTCAGTGGAAAATCGACCCGAACTAGTTCTGATGGTTTTGGTTATGATTAAGATAAAATTAAAACCCCCAGTTCTGGTTTTCGATATATGTTGCGGTTTTGGTTTTATCCATAACCGAACTGAACTGCACCGTTGCCATCCATAGTATCGAAAGTTAGTTACATTCTGTTGATAGTCAATAGGGACACACAAAAGGAATTATGTTGCCACCGTTGTGAGGTAAACATGTCACAAATTTATCCACTTCATAAGATCTTCGAGATTGCATATCATTTGTAAGAATTTTCAAAAAAAAAAAAAAAAACTATTGGATACTTATGGATAAAAGATCTTGTGATTTTTCTTTTGCTATCATACACTATGTAGCTGTGGCAACTTTTGCTGATAACAGACCTAAACGTGCCAACTAGCACGAATTAGTTGGAGTTTTATTCAATAATTCAGGGACACACATATATGTGACAAGCATATTATGTCAAAAATTTCAAGGGACTCGTTCATGTAATCATGTGACAAGCATAGTACATGACCCCTCTTCGAATTTGAAATTCATAAATCTTGTTTTATTACATCTCATGTTTTGAATTTATGAAATTTTATTATAATATTATCATATTGGCTGGGTCATTTACACATGAAGACTCAACTTCAAAGTTTTTAAGTGATACCCTGTGATTTGTCTAGAAAAACCCCTTGCTGATACACAAATGTAAATCAAGCCATCACAATGAGAATACCACCCTTTCTCGTTATTGCCTAAACTTTTGAGTACTGTTCGGATAATTTGGTTTTATATGCTCAGATGAAAGAAATCTTGGAAGAAAAAAACATTTTTATCCATTGGAAATGTGATTCGATTGATGAAAGATAAAGTATAAGCCCTGAAGTCTGAAGCAATTGCAGTTAGCGAAAACATTAAAATTGAAGTAAATAGATCTGCAGAAGTTGAGTTGGTTATTCTTGAGGTCTAGAATGTTTTTGGGAGATTTTTTAAGAAACATATCTTATTCATGGAGTACTGGATTTGATTGTGTCTAAAGCATAATTTTGCTTTGTGGTCTTACCACCAATGATTTTATATCTCAAATGGTTTAGGATTTTTTTTTTCTCCTCAAATAAGTCATATTCAAAACTCCATTTTAGAAGAATATGTAAGGTTCTGCAATTTGAATGATTACCAGAGCAAGAGAGGAAAAATGTCAGCTTAAAAAATCAATTCTTTCTTTGGTGTAAGAATTCTGTTCCCTTATGTAGTAATGTCTTGGGTACTGAATTGTATATGGCAATGGTTCTAGCATCTATCTGAAAAAAGAAGTAAAAGAGGGCCCAGTTGGGAGGAGTTTTTGCCTCGTCAATATATGATACTTCAATTTTTTAAGTATGTTATTAAGAAAAGTGTCCTTTTGAGGAGAGTACTCCAATAGGAGTATACCATTAGCTATGATGGAGATATCAGCATTTCTTTCTGTTGTCTCCCACTTCAACTATTAAAATTCATATAATCAGTCAAAAAAATTGATATTCTAATGCTTTATTCAATTGTTTTGTGGTAATTTATTTGCTCTGTGAATTGTCATTTCCAGTTATATCATGCGCTAGACTGTAAAATGGGACGTCAACATGATTTTAGTCGTTTACTGCAATTAAAATGGAACAGAGAAGATTTTCTGTAATTATATAAGATGTCTGCAGTGTAAGCAACCTTCTGTTGGTATAAATAGCGTGGAGATGGATAGGAAGGGAATACTTGAAAATTGGAAGGCCAGTGAGAGGGTGCTGTCTACGTCTAGATCAACTTGTCGAGGGAAATAACTTGTCTCTAATGTCGTGCAATGGTCTGGAAATTTGGTTACATTGTTGACAGTCAATAGGAAACACAGAAGGAATTACTACTTTTTTGCCATGATTCTCTTTTGAGGGGAACATGTCATAAATTTATCCATTTCATAAAAATTTTAAGATTGCATATCATGTGTAAGAATTTCGACCAAATTTTTTTTTTTGTTGGATACTAAAGAATAAAATATCTTCACCTTGTTCACTTCACATTTCCAAAAAAATTTCCAAAAAGATTCTTTCTTCATCTCTCATCTTTCCAATCATTAATCACATTTCTCTCTCTACTCATACCCCTCTCTCCAATCATTATTTTCAT